>LOEQ01005863.1:1591-30133 GCA_001685075.1 Bramus lutescens | reverse complement strand
GTTCACTGTCAAGGACAACATCCACACAATTCATGGAGCATGAAGTCAAGCTAGTGGCCTACATGGAGCCTTCACCCTTACATTCTAATCTCTTTGGTGTAGGAAGGTACTCTCTTGGCTACCAAAAGAGAAGTGTGGATAATAACCCTGTCTGCAAAACATGCTGGGGCAATGGTGGCACAGAACTTTTTGGAGTAGCCAACCAATGTCTGCTTTGACATAAGGCCTATTCCATGAATTCCTATCCCATACTGCTTAGGCAACCAAGAATCAGAGACTAGATAGTCTAGAGACCAAATATGACTGGTCTTTAAATAAATAAATAATAAAAGCCAGGTGTGGTGGCACATGTCTTTAATCCCGGCACTTGGCAGAGGCAGGCAGATTTCTGTGAGTTCGAAGCCAGCCCGCATCTTAAAGAAACAGATGAACAATATCTTGAAGACCCTAGAAACTTTTTCCTGTCAACCATTAACAACCAACATCCTCAGTTCTGAATGGATCATTCTTCTGATCTTCTTTACTAGTTTACAAGATGTGTATGAGATCCTGAGTAAGATCAGTCACTACAGTCTTAGTCTACTGTGTCGCTATAACAAATCACCTGAGGTGGGGTACTTCATACAGAGCTTACTTTAAGCTCATAGCTTTAGAGGCTGAGAGTCCAGGATCAGGTGAACGTGTTTGGTGAGGTATGTGTGATACGCCTTACCAGTAACAGCCACGTGGCACATGTGGAAACAGTACAAATCAGAATTCCAAAGGCAGTTCAAATGCCACAGTCTCAACTGTTGAGATCTTAAAGGGTCAAAATCACTAAAGTCTACACTCCCCCAAATCACAATCTGAAAAGATTAAACTCTTCATTGAAATCATGGAAACCTAAGTCTTGAAATCTATAATTCCTACTGTGGGGGTGGGTTATACTCAGGGTTATGTACTTAAGGGTTAAGATTGGCACAACAGCAATTTAAATAAAGCAACATCTCCTTCATGCATTTGTACTATGAAAGGTAACGTTTGCCAAGGCGTTGGTTTCTTAGTGGCTGCAGATGCAGTGAGGATGTGTTCTGGGCGACAGAAGACAGAGCTCTGAGTGTCTAAACATCAATGCACATAAGGATGTCAGAGGACAACTCTGCAGTCAGTTCTCTCCTTCCACAGGGATCAAACTCAGGTCACGAGGCCCGTACAGCCAATGTCTCTGCCCTTTGAAGCAGCTCAACAGCCCCTTGTGGTTCTTCTCAATGATTTTATCAAATGTGTTGGGTTTCAGATGACTGCAGCACAAAGCTGGATAGCATCACACACAGTGTTACACCTTTCAGATTCTAGTCTATTTACAAATTAACTTCTCTGCTTATCAGCGTCATATCTACATGACTGTCTTAGACTATCCAGGAGTTTAAGTTTGTGAAAATATGTGGACTATCATTGTGAAACCTGGCCAATAGCATTTTGTCGTATCTTTATGCTTCTCAAACAATTCTCCTAAAAATGTAAAAGTCTTAGAGTACCTACTATTGTTACTTTTTCAGAATTATGCTCTGAGATTTTAGAGCCTATGGGTTTGATCTTTTAGGACATTCTAGATGATAACATTTAGGGCTGTCTCTGTGGATTACAGCACAAACGCATGCATGCACTAGAACCAAAACACAGTAGATCTCCTGTACAACATATCACGGGATTAATTCAGTCTGAGAGAGATGAGTTGCTCCTGAGAGGGGGGTGTTAATCTCTTCTGAAGACAATGGTCTTATGACCTAAATACCTACCATGGTCCCCACCTTATACATAATGCAGTTTTTTCATTCAGTGTCTCATTTTTAATATTTATCCACATGAATGTACATTCTGCAGTCCATTCATTCCTTACATTTTTTTGTTATTTATTTGAGACAAGGTATCACCATCTAACCCTGGCTGACTTCCAACTTTGTCAGCCTCCTGAGTGCTGGGATTAAAGGTGGCCAGTCTTCTGTATTAATTCTGGATATATAAGTTACTTTAGAGTTCTACTCTTAGAAGTAGAACTTAGATATATCATCTACAAACCTGACTTAAGTGGGTATCTATGGAAGAACATGCTCCATTTTGTTTCCAGACTTGATGGTCATCCTGTTTTATCATACCAAGTACAAACTAAGGCTTACAGAGACCAAGAAGTGCATTCAAGGTCACATGCCTAAGTATAATAAGAACTAATTAATTTTTACTTCTTCCAAGTAAATGAAAAAAAATTCAAGATTAGATAGCAGATATGCCCAGGAAAAAAATGTAATGATCAAAAAGAGTTCTGGAGGGTTGTTTTCTCCTGTTTCACATAAAATTAAAAAAAGGTGAGAAGACTGACAGCTTGGTGGGTAAAAGCACTTTCCCCAAAACATGACAACCTGTGTTGGATCCCTGAGACCCACATCGTGGAAGCAGTAAAACCAGCTCCCACAAATTGTCCTCTGACCTCCGTGTGCATGCTGCGACACACCTGCATACATATACATTCACATGCATGCACACACATGCTACATGCAGTAAATACAAATGTAGTAAATTTCTTTTTAATAAAAAGAATGACCTAGCCACTAACTCCACTAACAGCAGCCTGGTTACGTGAAGATCACATGACTACACTTTTGGTTGTGCTAAATGTTCTGTACTTGAGCACTCCTGAAATCGCTGGTCGAATCTCTGCAGTTAGCTGCTTCAGCAGCAGATTCAGCAAAGCTGGAAGGACACAGAGGTCAGCACAGTCTACAGCAGGACATGCAAATGAGAGTGTGGGTGTGTGTATCTGTACATGTGTGCTATGGGGTGTATATAAACTGTGTGTATATATGAAATAGCAATAAAGTAGTTCTCAGTGTGATTATAATTTTAAATTCAATTGTAAGGATTTTTTTGCCTTGATTATTATGTTTGATCTGAGGTTTAACTATGCTTCAGACATGCTGAAATAAATGTGATAATTTGTTCTTAAAATGATACACATACATTTTAGAAAGACTTCCTACTTTTAAAAATGTTCTGCATGTAATCTAAACCAAAGGGTTTCCAAGATTAATCACACTATTCTTGTGTTTAAAAAAGGATATAACAATCTTTCTTTTAGCTAAGTCATTATTTAGGACTGTATATGCTTTCATTTAAAAATATTTGTAATAATGAGTTTCTGATTTATGTCACAAATGCTAACCTTTCTTTTTAATGATTCTATTTTAATTCACACTCTACCACCTGACACAGCTATTATGGCTGTATTATATCATGCCTGTGTTATACATGGCTTCGGCAGCAGAGTACAGATTTGTAAAAATGCAGCTAATTAGGCCAACAGCACGGGCTGCTTTCTGTTAATGTCTATCACTCAGCTACTTTTAGTAAAAAGAAATCAGATTATAGAAAAATTATCATAGAAAAGCTCAGCAGTCCCAGATGAGTACAGTGTCTCAGACCTGTAACCCTAGCCCTCAGGAGGCTATGGAAAGAGGGTTGCTGGGAGTTCAAGGCCATCCTGAACTACAGAGGGAATTCAAGTTTGAGATCTTCTCTCAAACCAACCAACCAACAAGCAAACAAAAAGAACAAAAGACTTAAAAGCTTGATTTTGCATTAGAAAAAATAAAATGTATGCCAGTTTCACATATGCTACAAATAAAATCAGTATGAGGATAATTTTATACTATAAAAGATCTTGTGAGTCTAGGATACATCATGGGTAAAATGTGCTCGTGCTTACTCTTGTACATGTGGATATATTTTGTAGTTATAAAGTCACATGAATTATTAATAATAAATCAGTTCATACTTCCCCTTTCCACCTACTAACAGAAAACACTGTTAAATAATTTATACCACTCAATTGATTTTTCATGTAAAATACTGATATATAAATAAGAAGTTATTATTTTCATATATATATATCAAAACAGATATAGTCATGCTCATTGTTTTAAAACATTAAGCCAGAGCTGGCAGGTGGTTCAGTGGTTAAAGCATTTGCTGCATATGCATACAGACAGTACAGACAGGAATCTGGACCCACATAAACTCCAGGTGGGCACAGTGGTCCACCTGGAATTCCAGCCATAGAAAGCAGCTGCAGGAGATCCCAGAAGCAAGCTGGCTATCTAGACTAGCTGCATGGGTGAGTGAGGGCTCAGTGGGAGACCCTGCTTAAATGAATAAGGTGGAAAGAGATCAAAGAAGACACTCCTAAAGTCAACCTCGGGCCTCTAACTGCATGTCATGTGCATGTTCACCCATACACACAACACACACACACACACACACACACACACACGTGTCAGCAGACACATGGTACTAAACACATGCAAACATGCATACACACCACATACACATATGCATGAGGAAAAATGAAGAAAAAGACTTAAGTAAAAAACAGAGTCTGAAATGGGCAACCGTGAGAACTGGATGTTGGCTAGTCAGAAGCTGGGGCTCAGGCAAGGAAAGGAGACGAGGGAGAAAAAGAGCTATGGGATGTGAAGAACTGACATGGACGGTAAAGATGTCAGCCAAAATTACAGCAATTTAGTTACAGGTTAAACTGGGCTTCATTTGTAATTCAAGAATCTGGGCAGAATCTATCCTACATAATGGAATGAGAGTCCCCACTGAGCAATGACAGAGTAATAGGTTTCCAAGGTAGGAACAGGAAGCAGGATAGAAAATAGAGCAAGCAAGGAGGGGTATACAGGAAGGCTTGGAGGGAGAGAAGGAAAGGGGGAAATGATGTCATTATAATCCAAAAAATAAATAAAAGAAATAATTTTTTAAAGCTGACTGGCTATCATAAGGTTTGGGGAAATTTTTTTGGTGTTATTTGTTCAGGAAGGTTGACAGGAGTTAAATGGGTCTACTTCAATTATATGCTCTTGGGTAAAATCTCTTTTCAATTCTGGGGGAATTTACTGGCTTCCTTGAAGTTTCAGTTAGATTATGCGATTTTGTATAAGTGACTCCATTTCAGACTTACCAGTTAGGGCCTAGCATAGCAGCCAATTCTAGGAACATTTTTCCTCTCCTTCCACAGCAATGAGGATTAACTTACAAAGGATGTTTAATATCAAGAACTTAGAAAAAAGAAAAGCCCATACAAATAATCTCAAGATAAAATGCAGTGCCCCCAAAAATTATGAAAAAATGTTTTGCTTACTCATTCATCATATTATAGCAACATAACCTAGACAAAGTTATTACAAGTCATAAAAACCATATATGAACACAGACCTTGTATTAGTTACTATTATATTGCTCTATTGAAACACCACACTCAAGATAACCTATAAAAGAAAGTGTTTAATTGGGTTTATGGCTCCAGAGGGTCGGAGTCCATGATGGGCGAGTGAAAGCATGTCAGCAGAACAGAAGAGAGCTTACATCTCAAACCTCAGACAGGAGGCAGAGAGTGTACTAGGGATGGCTGGAGGCTTTTGAAACTTTAAAGCCCTTCCCTATGACACAACTCCTCCAGCAAGGCCACCGATCCCTAAACCTTCACAAATAGCTCCACTAACTCGGTTCCATGATTCAAACATATGAGTCTCTGGGGGCCATTCGCATTCAGACCACCACAGACCTGAAGCACATATTAAAATATACAGACCCCTCAGTACGTTCCTCTTTCTCCAGCCTCCATTACTGATACAATCTGAACGTAAACAGTCTTATAAATAAACACCTCAGGACTGCAAACATGGATTCTCCCAGGGTAAAAGACAATGGTTGAAGCAAAAAAAAAGGAGGGGGGGCTTTTTTCTTGGCTTTGCAAGGGCCATTCCTGGTCAGTCAGCATTTCATAAATTGTGCATGCCATAGGAAACCCAATGATAAAGAAATGGTTCCCCTGCTTCTACCTTAGGTGATAACTTTCTTCCACCAAATCTTATAATAAAATACTGACCAAAGCTACTTGGGGGAAGGAAAGGGTTTACTTTCTCTTACACTTCCACATCATAGTCTATCATTAATGGAAGCCAAGGCAGAAACTGAAACAAAGACCATAGAAGAACACTGCTTGCTGGTTTATTCAGCTACCTTTCATACATAGCCTATACCTATAGCCCAGGAATGGCACCAGTCACATCAATCAGTGTGCTGGCTAGTTTATGTCCACTTGACACAAGCTAGAATCAATAAAGAGGAGAGAACCTCTACTGAGAAAATGCCTCCACAACTTCATGCTGTAGGAAAGCCTGTAGGGCATTTTCTTAGTGATTGATGGAGATAGCTCAGTCCATTGTAGGTGGGGCCATGCCTGGGCTGGTGATCCTAGGTGTTATAAGAAAGCAGGCTGAGCAAGCCAGTAAAATCACCCCTCCATCAGTTCCTGCCTCCAGGTTCCTGGTCTATGAGTTCCTGACTTCCTTAAATAATGAACAGTGATGTGGAAGCATAAGTCAAATAGACCCTCTCTTCCCCAAGTTGCTTTTGATCATGGTGTTTCATCGCAGCAATAGTAACCCTGACTAGGACAATCAGCACCTTATCACCAAGAAGACACCAAAAGCGAAGGAAGCTACTGCCTTTCCCAAAGCCAAAGCCAAAGCAAAAGCCTTGAAAGCCAAGAAGGCAGTACGAAAAGGCATCCACAGCCACAAGATTCATACATCACCCACCTTCCGGCGGCCCAAGATCCTGAAGCTCCAGAGGCAGCCCAAATAGCCTTGAAAGAGCACATCTAGGAGAAACAAGCGTGACCACTATGCCATCATCAAATTCCCCCAACCACTGACTGAGTCAGCCCTGAAGAAGACAGAAGACAACACAATTGTGCTCACAGTGGATGTCAAGGCCAACAAGCACCAGATCAAATGGGCCATGAAGAAACTCTGTGACATTTAGGTGGCAAAAGTCAACACCCTCATAAGGCCTGATGGAGGGAAGGAGGGTGTTCAGGTGGCTCCTGGTTATAATGTTGCCAACAAAATTGAGGTCATCTAAACTAAGTCCAGCTGGCTAATTCTAAATAAACACCTTTCACCACAAAAAAGACAATCATCAGTCAAGAAAAATGGCCCGAAAGATGTTCACAGACCATCTGTTGGAAGCGATTCTTCTCAGCAGAGTCTCTCCCCAGGTGAGTTTAGTTTGCGTTAAAGTGATGAAAACTCCCCAGCACACCAGTGCACTACAGATGCAGCTGTCTCATCATCTTAGCTGCTGAGCAGGACAGCATCCCCTTACTAAAGCCCTCCAAGTACAGAATAAGCCTTTTAACAATTACCAGATCACTGTGTTGCCTTTAGGAATTAATGTTTCATGCTACAGTGATCCCTAAAGGGCAGTTACTGCACCCTACTCATTTCTGATCCCTAGAGCCTAACCAAGTGGCTCAGCCCAAGACTGTTATCTTAAGTTCCCATGGCAGATTTATTAGAACAGTCCCCATGAAAGAGCCCCTCACTCTTCACTTGGAAATCCTGTAATCCCAACCTCAATCAACAAGAGAAACTGGGGACAAGTTAAGCTATCTCTGTCTGGACTTCCACATACAGTTACTCAGTAGGAGATACCATAAACTAACAGAACTGATATTTATCAGAAAATCAAGTAGAAACAGAAAGTACATAGACATGCCCTGGAATTTGAGAGGCTCTAACAAAGAGGTAACATTTCGGCTACAACCCATGAATGACCTAAACATGGACAGAGACATGGTGTAGGAGGTTCTTCTGTTCATGTGTTGCTTTCATTGGCTAATGAATAAAGAAACTGCTTTAGGCCTGATAGGGCAGCACTTAGGTAGGCAGAGAAGAAAGAACTGAATGCTGGGAAGAAGGGCAGAGTGAGAGAGACACCATGGATCTTCTGCCTGAGATGGACACTGGTTAGAATCTTGCTGGTAAGCCACTAGCATGTGGCGATACACAGGTTAATAGAAATGGGTTAAATTAAGATGTAAGAATTAGCCAATAAGAAACTAGAACTAATGGACCAAGTAGTGTTTTAATGAATAGAATTTCTGTGTGGTTATTTCAGGTGTAAGCTAGCAGGGTGGTTGGGACAAACAAGGGACCCGCCTCTCCTTGCAACAGAGACAAATGCAGCATTCCAATGTAGAAAGATCAACGTTCAAGAGCAAAAGAAAAGCACCAAAAAAACAAAGTGATTCAAGGAGTCACTCGAGTCTGGTACATTCTATTGAAGCCTAAATACTACTGGACTCTGTATTGGCTAGTTTTATGTCAGCTTGACACTAGCTGGAACCATAACTTAGGAGGGACTCTAAATTGAGAAAATGTTTTCATGACATCAGGCTGTAGGCAAGCCTGTAGGACATTTTCTTAATTAGCGATCAATTATAGTGTT
The DNA here is from genome assembly GCA_001685075.1 of Bramus lutescens. Lineage (NCBI taxonomy): Eukaryota > Metazoa > Chordata > Mammalia > Rodentia > Cricetidae > Bramus > Bramus lutescens. The sequence goes on along the minus strand of LOEQ01005863.1, from coordinate 21,802 downwards.
ATATTATTTGTGTTTTAATAAGTAAATCTTGCCTGAAGATCAGAGGACAAAGCAGCCAGACTAGTCAGTCATACAGGCCAGGGAGTGGTGGCACATACCTTTAATCCCAGGACTCCGGAGAAAGAGGCAGTTGAATCTCTGTAAATTCAAGGCTACCCTGGGCCACACAAGATGGAACCAGGAACAGATCCAGGTGATAGTGGCTCACACCTTTAATCCCAGTGTTTGGGAGTCAAACACTTTTAATCCCAGCACTAGGGAGGTGGAGACAGGAGTGATATGGCTGAGTGGAAAGAGGAATATAAAGGGGAAGAGACAGGAACTCACTGGAGGGTGGAGTCTGAGGATTTGTGGAGACAGGCTCTCACCCTTTTGGTATGAAGATTTGGTAAAGGTAAAAGGTCTCTGTAGTGGTTGGTTGCTTTGCTTTCCTGATTTCAACTTGAACCCCAATATCTGCCTCTGGGTTTTTATTATTCATGCTACAGTCAATGGGGGAGGGCAGAGCCTATTATGGGTGGGGCCATCCCTAGGCTGGAGGTCCTGGGCTCTATAAGAAATTAGGTTGAATACGCCATAAGGAGCCAGCCAGGAAACAGCACTCCTCCATCAGCTCATACCCCCCAGGTTCCGGCCCTGTTTTGAGTTCCTATCCTGACTTCCTTCAGTGAGAGACTACAGTGTGGAAGTGTAAGTCAAACTTTTTCATCCCCCACTTGCTTTTGGTCATGAGGTTTCACCGCAGAAACAGAAACCCTAACAAAGACATTTCGTGAGCCTCTATGTGGGCGCTAGGAACTAGAGTTCTCCCTCTGTCTGTGCAGCAAGTCCTTTTAAACACCGAGCTGTCTCTCCAGTCCTCTTGGGAAAAAATTTAAAATTCACTATTATTTTGTTTATTTAAGTGTTAATTAGTGAAATATGATAAGCATAGTGGAGAGTGGGGGGCCTAAAACTAAAAGGAGAAATTTCCAGTTTAACCACCAGACCCTGACTGTTTGGAATTGGCCCCAATGACTTGAGACGCCTTATATAAACATTTAGAGCTTAATTCTAATGACCCACGAAGAGTCAGGCTCAAGAAGATATTGCATTTCTTTCTCCAAATAGTAAATCTTCCAAAACACAAAACTAAAGCCGCTCATCATTCATTTACTCGTGACAGACCTGAAGTTAGATCAATATCATATTCATTGGTCTGCTCCAAAGCACCACGTCTTTCCAAAACTCCACACAAAGCCAATGGAGAAGACAGCAGTTCCATTGGCAACTTTCATTTTTAATGAAAGCCTCTTGAGTTGTTTCATCCGCTAACACTCTGCCTTAAACAGCCAGTGTCTCCCAATCTCCCTTGGAAATACGAGTTTGGCATAACTTTATCAAGATGTTTTAAAGCGCATCCAGTTGCCAAAAAGAGAACGAGTAAAAATGCCCATGTTCACGGAAGGCAAAGAAAGTTGGATCCATGTACCACAAGCTTCCGCAAGGAAGGGGCTCGCTCTACAAACAAATCTTTGACTTTACTTTGGACAATTCAAACTGGTGCAAACTGCAGAACACTCCTCTCTCCTGAACACTGAGGCATCCACACGCTCTCGACACTAACAAGGGACCTGGGAGGTCGCCCACACCCGCCCGTTAGGTCCGACCCGGGTTCAGGCTACGTGCGACAGCGCCATACCTTGTTCTGGACCCAAGAAGAAAAGAAAAACTCTCGGGGCCAAGCTGACCTGCCTCCAGGGTAGGGACGCAATTCCTCTGGGTTCTGGTCGCGGGAGCGCTCGAGTGCGCCTGCCTTGTCGCCTAGCAACGGTGAAGCTGTCCGTGGTTCCGGACGCGTCGATTCCTCCCGCCCCTGGGAGAGTGGATTTTTAAAAGGTTTGTTTCCGGGTCGAGCGGGCTTTACGCAACGTAAGGTCTTTTCGCCTCCCTTGTTTAGCCTTGGGGGAGGATAGAGTCTCAGTGGGGCAACGGGTGCTGTCGCTCTGGGTTCGTTTCTCCTCCCTCAAGTTAACGCCTCCCCTCCCGCCAATTGCTGAGCGCCATCAGTCAGGCGTTTCAACCTCAGCGCAAACCCTCCGCTCACGGACGTCCTCCAGTCACAGAGGCTCAAACCCGGGGACTACTTTGCAATCCGCAAAGCGAGCCAAAGGAAGGGGCTTTCGGGAATTGTAGTTTCTCACTGGCAGGGATGCACGGAGGTGGGGACCAGAGATCCTCCGGATGAACTACACTTCCCAGAAAGTGCGGGGGAAACCAGCCGAACCTTTCCTGGCCAGTACAACTCTCTCTCCCAGAAACGGTTCTGCTGTAGAGGTGACCTGACTCCTGGAGGCAGCTTTGCAGGTGCAGAAACTGTCTTCGCAGTTCTCAATAATGGTGAGTGTGGGCTCCTGGATCCTGCAGCAGCTCCGGCCTCTCGCCCGCAGCCTGGCCTTGACGCCCTTTAGAAAAGCCCTAATGCCATGCGCTGTCTTTCGTACCGTTTGCAAAACCCTACTCATCCTCCGGACTGTCGCAGTAACCCAGTAATTGGAAAGGGGTTCGCTTCCATTTAGGGTCTCTTAAAAGGACTCTAAAGAAGTCTCTGTCCTTGGAGAGATGCGTCTCAATCCTGACGCATGGCTGAGGGACAACATTTTCTCAACGTTAAAGGATTTGACGGGGATGAGATTTGGTTGGAGGGAAAGAATTGGGTCCTAACCTCTATTTTGCCTCTTAAGCTCTTGGAAGGAGTAGGCCTGTGATATTGAGGTTAAGTAGTGCTCTAGGTTATGATCCCAGTTTTCAGGAGACATGTATTCGCCGTATCTAATTTCAAAGGAAAAAATGTTACTGGAAACCTATTCTTGATCTTCTTTTGCTAGGACTCGTTAGAATCTCTAGTCAAACAATTGGGTGGATATTTTTTACTATTCTGTCATGCGTTGCAGAATACCTTCTTGCCGATGTAACGCAACCATCTTGTTGAAGCTCTAGGTGGCTGGATCTTCTGTCTTGTCCCGCCTGAAGGGGGTGGGGGGTGTGAAGGAACTCTGACGTAGGAATAGTCTGCGTGCTGTTTGAAGGTGACATTTATCATCAGAGTGGAAATTGCTGCAGTACTTTAGAGTTTATATTTTGAAGATACTTTTTCTCCTTTAATCTCAAGATGGGGAGTGTGAGAAAATATTTGGAAGAATTGTAAATTTTGCAGAATCCAGAAAGACATGTTTCAAAGCAAGGACAAAAGGTCTCAACCTCTATGAGACCACACAAGGGGACAACTGCTAATTCCCAGTAACTGTTGCCTAGTTGTTTGGGCACATGAGTAGTAATTTAAATTATGGCCTAAGCGGTTTCTGCTATAGTGGTTTTAGTCATAAAACAGGGGTAGTTATCCAAGAACTTCAGACTTTAGAATTTTAGGTCGAGATGAAAACCTTTTAAAAAGTGATCCCAGCCAAGATCCCACTTAAAATACTAAAATTTAGTTCTTGAGAGCAGAATGTGAGTACTCAAGGTCACAAGATTTGCACCCAGGGTCTCTTATTCTCCCATTTTACCTTGACTGTAGTATGCATTTGGCAAGTCTGCTCTTAAAACAACCTGGCAAGGTCATTGATTTCCCAAGGTCGTGGAGATCCTGGGCCCCTGATTATAGTGTTGCGTTCCCTATACAGTCTACAGAACCCTTAGAAGGTCACATCTGCGCCAGATGACATGAGACAGTCCACGAAGAAGAGGTCTCTCATGTTGCAATCGCACATGATTCAGAACCTTCTTGCCTCCTGGGAAGAGTACGTGGGCAAATTACTGATTTAGAAAAAGCGGTGAGCTCCATTCAGGGTGGTGGTGCATTTCTTCAGTCGCAGGTCTTGGGTGGCAGAGACAGATGGAACTCTTAGGATTTCAAAACCAGCCTACCCTATGTACCAAGTTCCAGCCAGCCAGGGCTATGGAGGGAGACGCTGTCTCACAAAGAAGGAAAAGAACTGTCTTTTTTATAAGCCAATCAAAAGCATGTTTAGAGGAACTCTTTGCCATTGTCCAGAAGGGAGTGACCTAAGAATTCACCTGGAGGACTCTGACACTGCTTCTTCTCTTTCGTATTGCAATAATACCTGTAAGCTAGAAAGTAAATAGAGGGATGCTATTACTAAAATTCAAGCTTTTCAATCAAATAGCACGTTTTTAAGATAGCCTGTATCCCCAGGAAGGTCATTAATTCCCTGCCAAAAGAGAAAGCCGTTCCTTTTTGGATCTGGGCATTATGCCCAGATATCTGAGCAGAGAATAGTAACCTGCATCAGCACTGTTGCATTGTGGGAAGTCAGTGGGACTCTCCTACCCTCCTGCTTTCCAACTGCAGTGTCTCAGGGGAGCAGAGAGAACCAAACTGGTGTTTCCCTTACCTATTTCATCATCGTCATGCAGATACGAAGGGAGTCCTTAAGATGCCAGTGCCCAGACACAGAAGGAGCCTGCAGAGGGAGAATCAGTTGTTGGTTAGGTGTCCATCACCACTTCACTGTAGACTGCGATACTGGGAACACCTTGTTGATAAATGGCTACATCACTCTGTTCTAACTAGACTTTCTGGAAGGTTAAACTTTATAGATGTGGTTGGCACTTTCTCATTTCTTTTTGTTTGTTTGTTTTTCTTTCTCAAAGCGGTTTCTCTTTGTAACCTTGGCTATTCTAGAACTCTCTGTAGACTAGGATGGCCTCGTCCCTAGTGCTGGGATGAAAGGTGTGCACCTTCTGGCCCCCCCTCATTTACCCAGCTTGCACCTGTTCTTCTCTGTCAGCTGAGATATAGCAGTGAATCGAATTCAGATGATAGAAAGATGAAAAGGCAAAGGCCCCAGAAGAGGGAAGCAGCTTCTCCCTTCTCATTTCTCAACTTCAAAAGGAAAGATAACTAGATGAAATATATATAATATATATAATAGTAATGGTTCCTAATCATGATATCTCAGAACACAACTGTTGTAGAGCTGTGTATAGCAGAAAGTAACTGTATAGAATAATGTGTGCTAATCATACATATAGTTTGTTTGGGACATAGATACATGTCTTATTAGGTACATACTATTATAGATGCATATTTATTAATATTGGCTCATGTGGATATTAAATTTAATATATCTAGAGATATGGAAAAAATAGGGGAGAGATCCAGGGATCAAGAAGAATTTTTCTCCATAGCTTTCTGGGGTTTTATCTTTGGTTATATTTTCTGCTCCTGTCCTGGGCATGTTTTTTGAGGAAGAAATGCAAGTAAAATCTACTATGATCAAATTTATGTCTTTATAACAATTAATACTTATTTCCTGAACTTCTTTTCTTTTTTATTATTTTTTTATTTATTTGTATCTGTGGGGACCAAGTTACTGAGTGCTGCTGATTTCAGGCATCCAGCTTTCCATCTCAGACAGATGGCTCACCTAGAAGAGGCTGTTCTAAATAAAGAGAGAAATCAAATGTTTAGTGGGTCATTTCTTCATGTGAGGAGGGACCAGGGTAACACGGAGCACCAGTACAGTGCTCAGCATTGTCAAGGAAGGAAAGATTCTATCTTGATTCCATTCTGTAAATTCACTAAGCCTTTTTCCATTACTCAGCTGTCATTTTGAATACAGTTGTTATTTTAGTCTGTGTCTTATTTTATTCAGAGTCTCTTAGCCTGAAGAGCTGCGCTTTTTTTTCTATTATATAACTGTTGTGCTTTTTTTTTATGGTTTCTCTTCTTTCTTTTAAAACATACTTTCCCTTTGAACCAGATTGTCAGCTATGCTGTCGTGATTTAGTACAATATTTAATGCTAAAATTTATTATATTCCAGATACTAATAATTTTCTCCTTGAAAAGAAAATTAAAGGTTTGGACCAGCAAAATTGATCAGCAGGTAAAGGGAACTTGCTGCCAAGTCTGATGACCTGAGTTCAATCCCCAGGACCCACAAAACGGAAGGAACAAACTAACCCCTACAGTGCTGTGTCATGTGTACACCACCCCATATACTTTAAATAAATATAGTTTTTAAAATAAAGGCTTAACACTGAGCATAGTGGTGCACTCCTTTAATGCCAGCATTGGGGGAGGGGTGGCAGAGGCAGGTCGGTCTCTGTAAGTTTGAGGCCAGCCGGATCTACAAAGGGAGACCCTGCCTCTCAATAAGTACAGGCTTGTTTTTGCTCTTTGGTTAGTTAAGTCAAAACAGGATTGTTTTATTAAACATTTTTGGTTTAAAGGAAAAGTTTTTGTTGGTGCTACACCTTCTCCTGGTGTGCAGGATTCTGATGAGGTGGGAGTCCAGAATTTGCATGATAACAACTTGTAAGGCTCCTCTGACCTACAAAGGTTTGTATCACCTCATAATATGGATGTGACATTGTGGGCCTAGTTTTTGGCAAACTGTCCCCCAAAGATGGACACAGTTGCATAAGTAATAAGTAATCCTGTTCTGTGCTTTTCATAAGTGTGCCAGCGAAGGACATGCTTGGTAAGTTGCATAGTTCATTTGTACATGCTGTCTTTGCTAAAAACAAGCCTATAAGTTAGCTTCTACTCAGTCAGGAAAAGACTTGACGATCTCATACTTGCTTTTAAAGCATGTGTTGCCTTATTAACACTTTAATAAGCTGTGCCTGGGTCTTTCTCATTGCAGTCGGAGCCAATCAGAGTCCTCGTGACTGGAGCAGCTGGTCAGATTGCATACTCGCTGTTGTACAGTATTGGAAATGGATCTGTCTTTGGTAAAGACCAGGTAGGGCCTGTCTATAAACCTCAGCATTGTAGTATGCTGTGTGTAGTCTGTAACATGAAGGGCCAGCTTGTTGGGGTTTCTGACCCGCCCAGGTACCCCACAGCTGGCATGTCCCAAAGAAAATCACACAGAGATCTCCATAAGTTATAAAACTGATTGGCTTATTAGCTCTTGTAGCTTATATTAACCCATTATTCTGATCTATGTTAGCCATGTGGCTCAGTACCTTTTGTAGCTACAAACAATGAACGAATAGAGTCGGCAGTCCCAACACTGTAATGAGTCCTTTGCTGTAGGTAGAAGCTAGTAAGATGTTTATAGGTTACCCTGCAGGCACCGAGTTCTTCCACCTGATGTTTTCCTTAGCTTAGCGCAACCAGCAGGTAACAGTCAGTGTCACTGATGAGAGGAACTGTGGGCGAGGGGGGGTCCTGTGGGAGAGTTGTTGAATCTGTCCTTTCTCTCCAGTGATGCTGTTTTGAACCCAAATAATCAGACGAGAAATCGACCCCGCAGAAAACAGGCACCCCCAATTCTAGCAAATCTGATTTCTGCACACTAAAATCCTTTTCTAAAGTATAATCCTTTCTCTTGAACTACAGATAGTTGAGTTTTCCCTTCATGTCAGATATTGTAGTTTTTCTAAAATGAAATCATACCTATAACTGCTAATAAAAGCAAGCTCTGGCATCTGCCTTCCATAACTATGACTAATCAGTGGAAGCTAAATATATACAAGCAAAAACTAGGGCAGGACTTCGTGTGAGAGCGAATGCCGGACCCAACACCAACACTGCCCTTGCTCTTTTGCAGCCTATCATTCTTGTGCTGCTGGATATCACCCCCATGATGGGGGTTCTGGACGGCGTCCTGATGGAACTGCAAGACTGTGCCCTTCCCCTTCTGAAAGGTAAGGAAGTCAGAGGAAACGGATGAACTTTTTAGACTATTAAAGATCATCAATCAAATTGTTTCACAAAATTACTTTTTGTTATCTTTGAACTACACCACTTTTTAACATGAGTACCAAGAACAAATAAGCGCAAAAGCAAGAGGCAGTCAGTGGCAAGTCAGGCCTTGTTTTCTCCCCGATCTACACGTAGGTATAGTATGCCCAAGGGTTATCCCTCCAGGTTGCTTGCATTGTGTTGTTACTTTAGTCTGTTTAGAGTAGTAGCATCCTGTAACAGGAGAGCTTCCAGTCCAAAGGATGTTCTCCAGGGCTGTGTGCTGCTCTAGGCCTTAGCTGGTCCCTCGCATATGTCCCCTTTTGTCTGCCAAGCACAGGGATTGAGACGGGGTTGTCCACAGTATTGTGCACCTTGAAGGAAGCATAAGCTCTATCTGTTGTCAGGCATTTCTTAGAAGAGAGATTCCCCTATCTAGATCATTCGGTTGTGTGGCTGGAAAAGGAAGACGGGCATTTTTTTTTCTTCTGATGTTCCTCCATTTAGGGACTCAGCAACCTGACTGATGTGTTTAATGGCCTAAGACTTTATGTAGAGAAATTCTGACTCTCGGCCGTGGCCTTTTTACTACACTCAAAGCACCATTGCATGTTCCTTGGTCAAAAAAACAAGTTCTGTGTGTTTGTCAGATTGACACTGTGGCGTTCTAGTTGAACTCTGGACCATCCTCCCTATCTTATCACAGTGGTAGCATTTCCTTATGCCTGAGCTCTTCATCTGTGAAATGTGAAGATTGCATTTGATAGAATATAATCCTTAGCATTATCCCTGGTACAATATGCCCCAGTAAACATTTTCAATTTGTAGTTGGTATCTTAAACCTTGAAGTAATTACAGTCTAAAAGCTAGGTGAATTGGTTTCTCTTTTGTGTTATCTGTAGTAATAAATGGAAAAAAAAATGCTGTTTCCAAAGACTCTGCATCATATATAATTATGTAAATGATTAAAAACTATAGAGCTATTTTAATTGAGGTAATTATTGATGTAAGAAATACAAAATTTTATTGACTTTCTCCTGTGTTCTTGGGGGAGTTAAATGAATATATTATCTTTTTTTTAAAGGCCTCTGAAAAGTATATAAATGTGAACTATAAAAATAAATATTTATCACAGTTTAAAAGAATAAGTACATTAAATATGAAAAGGGAAACTTGGGCTTTTAAGTAGCTCTGTATGCTTTTTGCCGTGTCCACAGATATCATTGCAACAGACAAAGAAGAGGTTGCCTTCAAAGACCTCGATGTGGCTGTCCTTGTGGGCTCCATGCCAAGGAGAGAAGGCATGGAGAGGAAAGACCTCCTGAAAGCAAACGTGAAAATCTTCAAGGCCCAGGGTGCTGCCTTGGAGAAATACGCCAAGAAATCCGTTAAGGTGACTAGCAGCATATTTTATGGGGTGTTTTTCTTTCTCTCTCTCTCTCTCTTTTTTTTTTTGTGTGTGTGTGTTTGTTTGTTTTTGTTGCTGTTTTGTTTTTCAAGACAGGGTTTCTCTGTGTAACAGTCCTGGCTGTCCTGGAACTTGCTCTATAGACCAGGCCGGCATCAAACTCAGAGATCCATCTGCTTCTGCCTCCTGAGTGCTAGGATTAAAGTCATGTACTACCACCGCCTGGCTCCAAAATCACTCTTCACGAGTGACCCATTTATAATACTTCATACTTGTCTACATATTTGCTTTCTGTAGATTTCATCTTAAATAGCTATCCTTTTGCTGTAATGATTAACAAGAATTAGGAACGCACAGGTCTCTTGATAAATGATTACAGAGGTTTTAGACTGGCAAAATCCGGCCTGCTCAGGATTTGTGATTCTGTTTACATGTAATTCCACCTCTGCTAAAAAAGTCTTTGTTGGGGGAAGTATTCACACACTGGGAAACTTGGAGGCGGTTGGTCCTCACAGAGGTTAAAAAGAGATGTATGTCTATGTTTGACTCATTAGATTTAGAGGAGTATGAAATGAAGATAATCTGTATTTTAGCAAGTAGTCCAGGTGATTTTTAGGATTGGACCAGTTTAAGAAACATCTTTAATCCCAGTACTCAGGAGGCTGAGGCAGGTGGATCTCTGTGAATTTGAAGATAGTCAGGGCTAGACAGAGACCTGTCTCAAAAATCCAAAACAAAAATTTATAAATGACTCAAATTCTGAGATGAAACTTTAGATTTCTTGATGCTCTGTCTCCATAGTAAACATAAAGATGTCTCCCTTGGATTGTGGATATTGCCAGCTGGAAACTGACTTGTATGTCATAGAAATATGATATATAGGCACCTGTTAGACATGTTTAGTCCAGTTCTAAGACAGGAGTGTGGTCTGAGTCTTTGTGCTCCTACCCACTTAGGTCATTGTTGTGGGGAACCCAGCGAACACAAACTGCCTGACGGCCTCCAAGTCAGCCCCATCAATCCCCAAGGAGAACTTCAGTTGCCTGACTCGCTTGGACCACAACCGAGCAAAATCTCAGGTAAGAAAAATGGCTTTTAAAACATAAAGATTTAGGTATTGAAACCTTTTTCTTCTTTCAATTTTAAAATAATTAAATATTGGTTTGTGCGTTTGTTGACCAGAGGCTGGCCTTCCTCCTTACTTTTGTCTTCAGTAACCAATTGTGAACCAATTTTATGTATCTGTGTGTGCATACCAATTATAATTCAGTATGGCTACTAATGTTGCCCTGATATAGTAGTTAAAAATTAATTACGAGGCAGGTCCCACCAGTGAGAACCAATTGGTGCCTAGCCCAGTGTAATCAGAGAGGCTTCCCCCTGCAACTGAGGGAAACAGCCAAACATTTGGCCGAGCTTGGGGAATCCTGTGGAAGAGGAGGAGGAAGGATTTTAGGGTCCAGAGAGGTCAAGGGTACCACAAGAAAACTCAAGGAATCACTAACCTGGGCTCATAGAGACTGAACAGACAACCAGGGAGCCTACATGGGACTGATCTAGGCCCTCTGCATACCTGTGACAGTTGTGTAGCTTGATTATCTTATGATTCACCTAACAGTGAGAGCAGGTGTCCTCTGACTCTGTTCCCTGCTTTTGGGACCCTTTCCTCCTACCAGAATGTCTCACCCAGCCTTAATAGAAGAGGAGGTGTCTAGTCTCACTCATGAGATACCATGGCAGGCTGATATCCAAGGAGGAGGAGGAAGAGGAGGAGGAGGAGGAGGAGGAGGAGGAGACAGAGGGGGAAGACTGGGAGGAGAGGAGGAAGGGGACATTTTGGTTGGAATATAAAAATAAAAATATACACAAAAAACAAAAAAAGAGTTACAAATGAAATAATACACGACACACAATTAGTTTAATCATGTCGTGTGAAGCTTCTAGAACAAAAGGTTTGAGTGGTGTTTATGCTTCATTTTTCTCTGCAGCTAGGCAATTGAAATTAGATTTTAATTTTAATCTTTTAAAAATTTTATGTAATTATTAAAATTATCAAATTATTCCTTCCTTCTTGGAGACTTAGCTGAAGATGGCAAAGGGATCCGTGACTAGGAGATCAGCAACAGCTTTCCAACCATTGAGAGCTGAGGCTCTCACTCAGGCTAGCTTCTGCATGTCCTCTGGTCCTAAGTGAGGGAGAGGTTGGAGTTCTCAGATACGGCGCTCTTTCTTCTCCAGCCCTATTGTGTCCATCCTGCTTCACCGCAGGTTGTTGCTCCCACATTTTTTAAACAGAAAATGATACTAGTTTATAGTTAAAAAAAAATTTTTTAAAAACTGTCTTACACTGAGAGTTGACTCTTTCAACTCTGGACTATCCACTCAAAGATAAACTAATTTGCATTTGTTAACTTTACTGTAAGATTAATGCTTTATATGTAGCTTTAAATTCTTGTGGTGACTGTGCAAGGCATTTATTGTACTTACTTTGTGAATAAGAAGCCTGAGACCCAGAGAGATCAGGGAGCCTGCCCAAAGTCACAGAGCTAACTCATGATGGGGCTTCTGGATTGACCTGAATATGAACTAAACACTTGTATATGTTCTATTCAGTGGTATCAAGTAAACTAAATGCATTTTACTATCTTTACCATGATACTGTTACATAATAAAACACAATAAAGATTTTCTGCTCTTACTGTTTTTATTATTAAGAGCTATATAGCCTAATGTTGAAAGACTCATACCATGAATATCTTCTTCAACTTCCCAGTTAATTTAGACAGTTATTAAATATTTGGTAAGATGCTTTGGGCTGTAGGCAGTGCGGTAGCTGGGAAGGGATGGGACCAGACTAGAGGACAAAGTTAGACATGAAGGACAGTTATCCGGGAAGATAAGTGTGCTGCGGTGGTAGATGTGGGCTGACCTTACTTAGCTCCTACAGAGAAAGAGGTGAAATGGCACCGATAAGCCTCCTCCATGATCCGCCTTAGCAGACGCAGAAGTTGGATGGTTCTGCTTCCCATGATAGAATGGCACTTTGTCCCAGTGCATGACACAGATTCCCTTGTTGGGGCAAAAGTCATGAATGAACCAGGAGTGGAGTTCTCCTGGTCACTCACAAGCCCTTGGCTGGGCAGATTCAATCTGTCCATCTGTCCGTCTAGCACAGTGCAAGCCGCTAGAAGCTTTTGAAAAAGCATTTTAATGAGAAGTAATTAAACCCAAAGTAAAATTTTCTTTCATGAATTGTGAAAAGTCCTCCATGATTTATTCAAAAACAGAAGCTTTAGTTACCTCCTGACTGACTTGTCACCTCTGAACTCTCCTGTGTATGTGAAACCCAACACTAGGTATGTGTGTGCATGGTGTATACATACATACAAGATGATTTGACAGCTCTGAGGGAGAAGAGAGTTACAAGGATTTAACAGAACTACATGACAGACTTGAAAGTTTGCCTAAGGATGCAGGAAATTTTATCCTTTGTATGTATTAATATCACTGGTTCTGACATGACTGACATTCAGTAGAACATCTGCTGGACACAGAACATCTGTCCTTTGTTGCCCAAATGACTGTTAGCTCAAGAGATCAGAGGAGTGAGAGACCAAAAGATGTCAGGGACCTACGGGGCCTGCAGTGGGAGAAGCCTGCAGGCAGTTAGATCTCATGGTTTTGGAGCAGTTTAAGCTAATATTCAAGGGGTCGAGAGCTCTTAAGTTCTTGGTATCCTCGGGGTTTTTAGCCAAGGTATAAATATTAGTATAAGTATTCATAAATGTATTAAATATTTTATTATAAAAAGACTACGTGAGCAGAACTAGCCTGTACCTAACATGTAGTGTGTTCAAAGTATGCTAAGCTGTGTTCATTATGTTCTGTGTCTTAAGTGCATTGCAGCTTGGAATATCTTCAGCTTCTGATGAGTTTATCAGAATGTGACTATTCTGTCATAAGTCACATCCGAAGCCTTCTCAATTTAGTTCCCAAGTCTATAAAATAGGGACAGCCACAGTTTGGTAATGTGAGTCCCTTTCTTATACTAATATCTCTAAAATTAACTAAAAATTAATTTGTATATTGTATGTAACAAAAATTCATCAAAATAGGATGAATATACCTAAAGTATCTAACCCGAGTTGATAAGGTAGCCTCCCATGTACACAGTAATAAAACAGAGCTCATATTGATGTATTAAGAATCTGATGACCTATCGATCAATGTTTTTAAACTTACTATGCTGATAATCTAATCACGAATTACAGGATGCTCTCTACTCTCAGATATTCTACACTAATGCTTCAAGCTCATAGTTGTTGACACTTTCAAGTGCTTTAGGATATTGCTGAGCAATAAAATTTGCCTTTTTTGAATTCTGTGTAGCTTGAATTTGCTTAACATTCCAGAAGCTTTTTTCCTTTACTTAAGGGCCTCTGTCTTCAAACAAGTCACAATTTGCAATAAAAATCAATTGTCTGACTGATGTGTTTGTTTTTAATTGAACTAGATTGCTCTTAAGCTCGGTGTAACTGCTGATGATGTAAAGAATGTCATTATCTGGGGAAATCACTCATCAACTCAGTATCCAGATGTCAATCATGCCAAGGTGAAGTTGCAAGGAAAAGAAGTTGGTGTGTATGAAGCCCTGAAAGATGACAGCTGGCTCAAGGGAGAGTTCATCACGGTAAGAAGAGCCTGGGCTGTCTGAACAGTCAGTCAGAAACAGACAAACCACACTGCTAGCTGAGCATCTGGTCAGGTGCCTTGAGCAACCCTTGAGGACAGCTGTATGTCACAGTCTGCTCTGTGGACTGTGTATGTTCTTTTTGGTCATGCGAAAAGACAGTTTTCATCACCTAATCTGACCTGTTGTGTAACAGTCAAGAGTATTGTCCTCATCAGAAGAACTGAGCCATCTAGTTTTGCTTATAGCAAGAGCTGTTCTTTGTGTTTAGTTTGTCACATGTTCTATAGAAATTTCTACTTTTGTTTTCCAAAAGGGCTGTTAACTGAATTAGGATAATAAGATTAGCATTGGAGGAAACCCAGTGAGCTATGGGGGCGGTGGTGTTTCGCCGCCGGTTAAATGTGGAATTGATGAGAATTTGCTGTCATGCTTAGATAACACTGTCTCTGTGCCCTCACCCAGACTGTGCAACAGCGCGGTGCAGCTGTCATCAAGGCTCGGAAATTGTCCAGCGCAATGTCTGCCGCCAAAGCCATCTCTGACCACATCAGAGACATCTGGTTTGGAACCCCAGAGGTGAGGGTTGTCGTGTGTACAGGCTATTCTTCCAGTTTTATTCCTTAGTGCTAAAGTGTAAAAAGATGAATTAAGCCAGTTCAGTTCATTTCCTTGATTGCCCAGGAGCCCAGGAATGCTATTAACCTTTCTAAGCTGTGTTGTCAACGGTTACATGACATTTATCACAAAGGATGTTACGAGTTAAAGGCATTATATGTGGTACTCCATTCTTCTTAAAACCTGGATTGGGCTATCGCATTCTCAACTATAAAATCAGGATGGTGTTTGGGGATGGAGAGATGATGGCTCAGCAGTTAGGAGTGTTTGCTTCTCTTGTAGAGGACCCAAGTTCATTCCCAGATCCCATGTCAGGCAGCTCACGACCACCTATATAAGTCCAGCTCCAAGGGACCCACGCACACATTTGCATGCGCGGATACACACATACCCATAAATAGAAATGTTTAATCTTAAAGAGTGGTAAAGCTGTGGTGCACTCTGCACAGGATCTGGAAGAGGGGATAAGGTGGTGTGTGTGAGCCAGCATTGCTGTGGCTCCTCGCACGCAGCTATGCACGCAGTCAAGGAAGTCTCTTGTTTTCATTGTAGTTTGTTAGTTCATTGTGTAAACCAATCCCTGTGATCCATGATAGTGTAAATCTTTTTCAGGGAGAGTTCGTGTCAATGGGCGTTATCTCTGACGGCAACTCCTATGGTGTTCCTGATGACCTTCTCTACTCGTTCCCTGTTGTGATCAAGGTGGGGTGAAAGAGGAACGCGTGCACGTGCAAGTGCACACACACACACGTTATAATTTATAGGATAGATATATATCCCTAAAGTAGATACTCCTTTCTAATGCGAAGTTATTAATTAAATACTGAAACTAGTCTGGAAAGCAAGATTCAGCTCTTGCTGCTAGACACTTTGTTATTACAATAACTCTGTATTGTACTCATAAATAGGATCTTATTTTCTCATAAACCCAGAGTACTGAACACTTTTTTATTATAATCATGGTATAGTTCATTATAACTTTCTGTGGATTTCTTTCAAACTCAATGAGTTTTAAACTCAAGTGTTATGATACTCAAGACTCTGGGGTTGAACTGAGGGAACGAAGAAAACACAGACATGTTTGGAAAGCTGGGACTGGATGGGTTGGGCACTCTGATGACGTTGCACCATCAGTATCAGCACCATGCAGCCGTTATTATGTACAGCTGAACAGGAAGCAGACTGTAATGTGGTGGTCTCTGTAGGGAGCAGTCATGCAGGAGAGGAAGCTGTGTCTGATGTGGCTGCTACTTTGTGCACACATTGTTTATATCAGCGCTAGGAACAGGAAGGCCTTGCCATTCCAGTGGCGGTGCACATGTCATGAATACTCATTTGTATGGGGAGGATTCGCTTCTCCACATTAAAACGCTTTGGGTTCATTAATAATCATGACTTGGGCTCTAGGCCATGTGCTCTGGAAGAGCTCTTGCCTAGCATTCAGGAGGCTGTGGCTGGGTTTCATCCCCAGTGTGACTTTAAAAAGTGGCCTCTGGTGTCTGACTAGCTCTTCAAGTTAGACGTTAAAACGGGTGTGCTTTGAGACACCATTTCAAGCTAGGCTGGTCCCTCCTGAAAGGTCACTAACTTTAACTGAATCTCTTGCAATCGTTGTCTTAACAGAATAAGTCCTGGAAGTTCGTTGAAGGCCTCCCTATTAATGATTTCTCGCGTGAGAAAATGGACCTTACTGCGAAGGAACTGGCAGAAGAAAAGGAAACTGCTTTTGAATTTCTCTCCTCTGCATGACTAGACAATCACATTGATGTCAGTAAACATCCCAAAGCTGAAGAATCAAAATGTCGTCTTTGAGCCTAGTACCAAACAGTAATAATGCTATACTCAAGTTGTGAACAGCAGCATATTTCAAATATTATGTGCTTCGTGGTAGTAATTTGTGAAAGTCTATCATGCTGTAAGTGTTGATCTAAATAAAAGTATATTGAAGTGAATGTGTCTCAGCTTCTATTTCTAGCTAACAATTTAGCATCTTCAGAAAATCAGTTTGCCCCAACAGATTGTAATTTGACTTTTTTAATTCAGTAAAAAAAAAAGATGGCAAATGTTATAAAGTAACATTACATAGATGAGGAAAGCCCAATGGATCTATTTCAGAAAGATCTCATTACTTAAACGAGTTGTTTATAGTTTTAATATTTAAAGGTTAGTTCATATTTTCGCAGATAATTTGGTGGTCAATAAATACCACAGTGTTAATGTTTGTGATCTAAAATTATTAGAAACATAATACTAAAAGAGAAAAGTGGTTCTGAGGCTGTCCGTTTTCCATGAGAACATAGTGCATTATCTTTTCCTCTTTGTGTCTGGTGCCAGTGAAGGTGTGGAAAGTGCTCCACTGAGAAACATAAACATTGCTGGTCGTCTCTCAGTGTCAAGGTTATTGACAAGGCACAGCACTTTCATTGACAGCAATTTGCCCATACACCCCAGCTCTCCTGGATCCACCCACCTCCAGCCAAGGAGAATGCTAATCTTAATAATAGCTAGGGTAAGTTACAGCTTACCCTTTTAAGACGGTGATCACACTAAGAAATCAGACCTCTCTCCACTGTACTTTGGCTAACTTATGCTCCTCCATGCTATCACAAACTAAATCACACTATAAAAGTCCCCTGCCCCTGAAAATGTATAAATGCCAGATTTGTTCATGACAGTTCTCTGAAGTCTCTTGGGCCTCCCCACCTCTCGTCATTCCTTTCATGGCAGCTGTCCGTCCCCCTATGCTGACTCTTGATGAAACGTCTCCCCAGGTTTTACAGGGAAGCTTTTTTTTCCCTTTAAGGTCCTGTTATGCTATTTTTAACATACTGTTTCTGATTGCTTTCCCAGCAGAAGGTCAGATCATGATCTTAAAGCCCTGTCTTCCAATACACCTCAACTTCCCAAGGGTAATCATGTGTCCACTCCCTTCAGGAATAAACCACTGCTGTGTCCCTTACTTTAACATTCTCAGGTCACACATTACACAGCACACACTGAATATCTATATATGGTGTAAAGACTGCAGAATGGCTTTTTATATTAAGGCAAGGCGTTTTAGAGACTCAGACAGGTCTGAGATGCCGAAGTTAAGACAAATGAACAAAGCGGAGCCTGAGAAAGGCTACAGTGGCAGTGAGTCACACCACAGAAGGCCCCAGGTTTAAAAGCAAAGCTCAGAGTCCTGCAAGAGCAGAAGTAGATCCAGATGAAGGAACAGACCAACAGATGAACAGCAGGTCCACATAAGCAAACAGGAAGCAGTCAGCAATGAGTAGGCTGTTTCAAGAGCAGGGATGGAGCCAAGCTGAAGCCTCCAGGACAGACAGTTCTCTTTCTAGCTTTGCTGAATCAGGGTGTTTGGGTGACAGGCTAGTGAGAGTCGTCACCATTGTGGTGCTATAGGTGTTCACCTCTGTGTGGTTCAGGTGAGAGTTACTCCGTTTCCTTGGTCTGGTATGGTTGATGAGTTCTTGGGCGTGGATTCCCTGAAACAGTTCTAATGCACCTATGTGCCTCTACAACCTCCATTCACCCCTATAAATGATTGGTCCCTTTTCCTCTCCCAGTGATGTCATTTGTCAGTTTGCTGTGTGCACAGTTCTGGATAGATGGTACCATTCATGTACCCACCCAATTGCACAGTTATTCTTCCTCAAAATGGTGTCAAAAGCATCTGTGAACTAGAATCTGCCAGCTGTACAGCTTGGGAAATCATCACCTTAAACAATGTGGAGTGACTTAGAGTAGGCGTCATAGCCTGCATCCAGGTGACAGCATCAGCCAGTCCTGCCCGGCTTATTTGTCCATGCTTGGAGGAAAGCATGTCGATTGAGAAATGGCAGGTAGAAAACAGATGTACGAAAGAAAAGACAGAAACACAGGATAAGATCTGAAGGGAAATTCAGTGAATACTGAAATTTGCCCGTGTTTATCTTCCGTATTTTCTTATATACCCCAATCCAAAAGTGAGGGAGGAAGAAAACAAAGGGCTGCTTTAAAATGACACAAAGGACAAACAGCAATCACTTGCTTCAATACTTGAGACATCAAATAACTATAATCCTTAGTTAAGTACTCTGCTGTTTAGACAGGAACTGTAACAACCATACCTTAGACCAAGTATCCTATAGGCAGCCACTCCCTGGGTCAAAAACTTCCTATGATCTCCTTGAAGGGGCAGGAATAGGCTTAAATTCTCTGACCTTTTGTTAAGGTGGAACAGATCTACCTCTATGGGCCATCTTAATACTCAAAACAACAGTTAACCACACCCAAAGTCAGGATATCTTGTTTATCGCCACAGTTGTTGTCAATAACTTTGAAAGAGCAAGGAGTAGGCTCAAACTCTCAGACCTTTAGCCAAGGTGGTGAAGACCCATATCTGTGGGCCCCCACAAGTAAGGTATATCCTAATCTCAACAAAAGACTGTTTATGGGCTCGAGAAATGGCTCATCATTTAAGAGCGCTTGTTGTTCTTGCAACAGAGCATCTATAGTGCTTGCCTGAAGATCACTGCAAAGTAGTCAGACTATTCAGTCATACAGGTCAGGCAGTGGTGACACACACCATTAGTCCCAGCAGGCACACTAGTCAGCCATACAGGCCAGGCAGTGGTTGCACACATCTTTAATCTAAGCAACCACACTAGTTATCCACAGAGGCCAGGCGGTGGTAGTGCATGCCTTTAATCCCAACATTAGAGAGGAATATAACACAGGAGAAGACAGGTCTCAACTCAAGTCTCAATCTGAGGATTCATGGAGGCAGAATTACCCATTTTGGGTCTGAGATTGAGATAAAAGCCAGTGGCTGGGTGCTTTGCTTTTCTGATCTTCAGGTTGAATCCTCAAATCTATCTCTGGGTTTTTATTATTCGTGCAACATTTGGCACCAAGCATTTGGGGTACAAATTCATGAGAAAAAAACCATTTGCTGTGACTTTCCGGGAAACATCATAGGCTGGGGCTACATATGACTGGAGTCACTACCCTGCCAGCTAGGTTTTTCTTTTTTCTCACCTGGAAGCTCTCCCTGAACCCTCTTCTCAGGCTGCTGACAAACTAGGTAGCTGCCTTGAAATCCAGTCATGCTTTTACTGTCCTATGCAGCAGCAATCAGCCTCACATCTTCTACAACTTGGGCGACAGATCTGGTAAGACCAAAGTTAAAAGTTAAAAATGTGAATAATTGACGTTATTGAAAGTCTGGTAGACACAGTTGCAGATATCACAATAATTTCATCAGAATCTTGGCATCCAAATTAGCCTCTTCAGGCTGTAAATGTTCAGTTTTTAGGGACTGGAACTTTATCCCAGGTAAAGCAGAATGCTAGATGGGTTGAATGTATGGGGCCAGAAGGACAGGAAAGAATATTAAAAGCATATGTGGTTAACATAGCAATCAATTTGTGGGGATGTGATTTTCTTTTGGGACTAGATGGCTGGGGGACCTGGTAGGACAGAAACCCCATCAACATTCTCTAATGGCTTGGCCTCTTTGATTGTTTGGTTTTTGGGTTTGAACCCCAATTTCTTTTTGTTTGCTAAATTAATTTTATTTTTTTCTAACAAAAGAAAACAAACTATCTTTTTTTCATTTTACACACTAATCCCAGTTCCTATTTCCTTCCCTCCTCCTATTCCCTCCACTTAGTCCCACAAACCCACCCCCATCTACCCTTCAGGGAGGGTGAGGCACATTGCCTTGGGGAAGGTCCAAGGCCCTCCCTACCATATCTAGACTGAGCAAGGTATCCATCCAAAGAGAATAGGTTCCCAAAAAGGCAGTACAAGC
>LOEQ01005862.1:158863-173184 GCA_001685075.1 Bramus lutescens | reverse complement strand
AAGGAGTGTGCAGTGAGGGGGTGTGCAGTTAAGGAGTGTGCAGTGAGGGGGTGTATAGTGAGGGGGTGTTCAAGAGGTCTGTGCACTGAGGGGTGTGCAGTGAGGGGTGTGCAGTGAAGGAGTGTGCAGTGAGGGGGTGTGCAGTGAGGGGGTGTTCAAGAGGGCTGTGCAGTGAGGGAGTGTGCAGTGAGGGCTGTGCAGTGAGGTGGCTGTGCAGTGAGGGGGCTGTACAAGAGGGCTGCACAGTGAGGGGGTGTGCAATGAGGGGGTGTTCAAGAGGGCTGTGCAGTGAGGGGGGTGTGTAGTGAGGGGGTGTGCAATGAGAGACTAACAATGAAGGGGCTGTACAGTGGGGATGCAGTGAGGGATAGCCAGGGCACAGGGGAATGCTGCCATTCACAAAAAAGTGTAGCAGCTGTATGCGGGTCTATGATTGTTCCTGCCATATTTACGTAGGGCTGAAAAACCAACAGAATCAACAGCAATTAAAAGAAAAGCTCAAAGTTTTTCAAGATAAAATATTAAAATTTCCAGTAGTGAACCATATATTAACAGCTATCAATTAGAAAAGCTACAGTTAAACATATAATTACAGTCACACAAAATTATAGAACACCTATGAATAAATTCAATCCCCACATGCACTGTGTTCTTACAGAGAAGATTACTGAACAGCTCTTAAAACTGCAACAGAGAAGATAGTAATTGATTCTTTTAAGGGTGTTAATTCTATACAGACTAACCTATCATTTGAATGTGGTCTCAGTAAAAATTCCAATAGCATTTTAAAAATTAAAAATGGAGGCTTTCCCAGTACCTAACCCTGTCTCTCTGCCAGCAGCAGTGGTGCAGTGTTAGCTGAACATAAATCCTACATATACTGCATATATTGCTTATGGCCATCTGTGTGCGACATTGAGAAACTCAGGAGGCATGTATGAAACCACACATTGTAATGGGGATAGTGTGCATACAGCCTTGGTGTTCTTTACAAGGGGAATTGATGACAACATGCTGTTCTTCAGCAGAGTGATTTCATTGCTTTAGTATTTTAGAGGTGGAACGCAGGATAACTGGCATAACCCTGCGATGTATATCCTGTGTTATAGCCGTGATGGTGCCTGCCTGTAATGCTCAGGAGAAAAGACGGTAGGATCATCCTTGAGTTCAAGGCCAGCTTGGTCTACATAGTTAATTCTGGCAACTCAGAGAGGCATAGCAAGGCCTTGCATATAAGATGGATAGATAGATAGATAGATAAATAGATAGATAGATAGATAGACAGATAGATAGATGATAGAAGGAAGATAATGGTGAGTCTTGGGAGGGAGTTGTTTTGAAAATTTGAATAGATACTCCATGATATGTCTTCTTGCAATGATCAATAGAATGTGATGGTCTCTCATTTCATAAGGTCTAGAACTTACTAAACCATAATGGCAGATTTTTTTCCTGCCTCACAATGTAGCAAATAGTATGTGTTATATTAATGTTTACCGAATGAATGTTTTTAACTTTACTTTTTAAGAATTACTTTTCATCATTCCATTTCAAGTCATCATAAAACTTGACTCAGTGGTCATATTTGCTGTATGTATGCTATTTTAGTTTACATTGAGGTAAAATTACTCATATATAACATAGGATATGCTTTATAGAATTATTCTGTTTGTTGTAAATCTATTAGCCTTCTAGAAGCATAAGAATATATGAATAGGGCACCGTGTATCCATCCTTTCTCTTCCTGAAGGATGGTAGCTTCTATGCACATCCTACCATTGGCTGTAGGTTGGAAGAGCTTTGGACAGGAGCAGGCCCACAACTTGTGAGAAGGAAGAGGATGGAAATGGGATTGTGTGGGAAGGACACATGATTAGCTTTGGGCAGGTGCAAGGGTAAGGCCCAGCCTGGTCCGATATGCTACACATGTTTCATTCAAGCACACCCCTACATAAAAATGAATTCCCTTTGGAACTGTGCACTGCGCCAACACTTTATAGTCTATTAAACTGGCCATAGAGGAACATCTGCAGCCCGGGGTGTGCACATATGCGGGTCTTACTTCATTTTCTCATTTCTGACTTTCCATCCACACTCCACAGAGAACTGCCAAGTGACTTCTCCTACCGTCAGAGGAAAACTGGCATTTGGAGCTTTTGGAAGGGTGGTCACAGTTTCAACACTGAAATATTCATCTTTGAAAAACACTGTCTTAAGAGGAAAAAATTAAGATATAAATTGGTCTCATTTAAATCTCACCACTTCCGTCACTCAGACTCACTAAGCTGGTAGAGCCCGGCTGGAAATGGCTGTTTTCCTCCTGCATCATCTAGAGGGAGGCAAGGGAACCCCAGCTGCTTCTATCTGGGTCAGGATGTCAGCTGAGGAGAACTCCAGCTCCCAGTGGCTCATCTTCTCCCTCCTTCGGCTCTTCAACTGAACTTCCATTTTGCAGATGTTTTCAGTGCTGACAGTAGTCAGGGGTTAAAAGTTTCCTTTTGAATAAATGCTCCAAAAGTCTTCTAATGCACAGTAGTAACACAAATAATCTCATGCTTGCCTCTGCTGCATAATGTGATGTCATTGTAGCCTTGGTTCTGAACATATATGTGCAGTTTACACTGCACTTATACCCTGTGGCACCAGTGCATGCTGTCTGTAACTATTCTGCTCAGAGAGTTGTGCATTATGAATTGCTGTGTTTTTACTGTACATGCAAAGTATTTTGCATTTGAAGAAGTGAAATGGCTTCCTGACAGAAATCAAAGACTAGTTATGTTCTCTGAGCATGTGAATTACCAGATCAGTATATATTTGGATAGTATTGTGCTACAAAACAAGCAATCTATCTCATTAGTATACAAACTGATTTTCATCTTCAGTGAGTGGAAAATATATGTATATCAACAATTGTTTTAAACTACATTTCTTTATGATGTATTGTCAGTGAACGTTTGATTTATACTCCTCCTTTTATGTGCCTTTGTCCTCTGGAGTCATATAGAATTTTCTTAAAGTGTATGGAAGGATGTGTCAGACGTTGAAGAAGGGTCAGATAAGAACTGGCTTTGTGGATAATGCCCAGGCAGTTAGGCTTCATGAAGTCTGGTGGAAAAACAGTGGGGACTCAGGGAGACTCAAGGTCACACTGGTGTGTTCTAGAGTAATACTCTCCTGACAGGGGAGGTTAGTGCTCTGGAGGCCGAAGGGTGGAGGAGAGGGCCCATAGTGGAGACCAAGTAAGAAACAGTGAAGACCAAGCTGGGGATAGTGGCTCATGCTTGTAATCTCGGCACTCAGGAGGTAACGGCAGGGGCACCGCAAGTTTGAGAAAGCTACACTGTACCACAGCTCTGTCCTCTCAAAAAGAACAAATTGGATATAATCCCAGCATTTAGGAGGCAGTGGGGTGCTATAATTCCAAGGCCAATGTCCTTTATATAGAAAGTTCCAGGCCGGTAAAAGTGACACAGCAAGACACAGCCCAAAACACCAAAAAATATGAAGATTGGAGTTGATGCACGTAACAGCTGCACAGGAGAGAAATGGCTACGTGTATGAGATAAGCAAGCTTGTGGATCAGAGCTAACCAGAGCAGTAAGCAGTAACAGTGCTGGGGGAGTAGTCAGGGTGGCTGCTGTTGCTGTGGTGTCTTCACCAGGCCACTGACAGCTAAGCTCTCATCTCCCATGATGACCTAGGAGCTCTTATAGGTTCCCACTCTCTTGCCCATGATTTAAAATTTTTCTAAAACCCTGAAATTGAAGATTTCCACACTCATTTGCATTAACACTTGACAAGATTTTTGGCTCCGCTCGTTGGAAAATTCTGACCTGAAACGACAGGAGGCCAGTCATAACTTTATTTCTGTCACCCACAACGGGTCTCCAAGCATTTTGACTTAGTAACATTTGTGTGTTTGCATGGTGCTGCCGAGACGCTTCTGAAGACTCTGTCACATATACCGTAGTGTTCTGTTGCGCTCTGTGGGGCAACGTTATCTCTCACGATACATTATCACCTTTGTGAACTCTAAAGCAACCTCATTTCCATATCACATGTATCCACACCAGTTTCAGGTAAATATGTGGGTGTCTACATGTTCCCATGCCTAGCTGCAGAAATGGAGGCATAGAAAAGAATGTGCAGAGAGACACCACCAAGAGATGGCAGAGACAGGATAAGACTCCCTCGTTTGGGGACAGCGGAGACTGCGTCCACAGCCCTTCTCCTGTAGTCTGAGAGTTTGGCAGAAATGGCCCTAGAGATGACTTTTCAGGTGGAGCAAATGGTATTTCTCTTTTACTGGATTCTGGGGATGAGAATTCCCAACACCTAGTGGATGTTATGCAAGACAAATGATTACTTTACCAACTTTACCTTTTGGTAAAGTTCACCTTTTGGACACAGAAAAAGACCATGGAATCATGGGAAAGATTTCTAAGGTAAGTATATTAGATGTAGCTTAGTAGATCATTGATGCAGATAAAAGATTCAGGAGTGATTCGGTGTCAAAAGGTTGATGGGAAATCCTGTTCTTCATTTTTATAACCTAGCAAGACGAAATGCACACAGACATAGTTTTAAGCAGGGGTGGATTTGGGATGTTGAGAGTGTCAATGATTTTTTTCCTGTAGCGCTGAAAATAAAACACAATCACACAAATGCTAGACAGGTGCTTTACCTTTGGGCTACCCCCCCCCAGTGCTGGGATTTGGGTTTTGATTCAGAAAGTGATGTAAGTATTCTCCACAGTGATCTGCTCCTTCTTTATGAGTTAGGCAATCTGCTTTTTAATTTCTCTGTTACAAGGGACATAGTCTCAGGTGTAATAAAGCAAGAAAGGCTATAACTCACAGATACTCATCAATATAGGAAGATGGGTGACTTACTTAGTGAATAGATTACTTTTAATTCCATTTACTTGTGGATACTGGGAAGTTAAAAAGTAGGGGTTTTTTGTCTTTGTTTTCTTTTTAAAACTGTGTGAAATGACCTCCTGTTTTCAGAAATATTTTTCCTATTTTTAAAGTTATAGTTGTTTCTTTTATTGTGGCTAAACCACTTTTAAAGGATTTCTAGGTTAGAATAATTTGTTTGGTAGAAATAAAGCAATACTTACAGTAATGTATCAATAATAGGAAAAAATTCAGGTGGTCTTTTAAAAGTTTATTATGACCTCATTCTATGTAAATGAGGTTTTGTATAATTTGTTTAATGAAATGTGTGTTAGTGAGGCCCACATACTTGTTCATGTGTGTGGAGGCCATAGACTGAGTTGAAGTGTCTTCCTTGCTTTCTTGTAGCTGTACTTTATAAGATTGTTTGTCATTGAGCCCATAGCTCACAGCTTAGCTAGGCCGCCTGGCCAATGAGCTTCAGGATCGGCCCAGTCTGCACCTGTATCTCCAGCATCACAAGACAGAAACCCAACTCTACACAGGTGCTGAGGATTTGAATTCTGGTCTTCATGCCTGTACAAGAGGCACTTTACTGAGGGAATTGTCTTCCCAGCCCTGTGTCAACAGTTAATTAAAGAAAAAAGTATTTATAGTCAAGCAAGGTATTATTTTAATTATTGCTGTTGTTGAGATTTTTCTGTTTTGCTACAGCATCTCTCTATGTTGCCCAAGCTGGCCTCGAAATTGTAATCAACCTCCTGCCTCTGATTCTTGAGTGCAGGGATTACAAGAATGCCTGGCTAAGCAAAAATATTATTAGGCTGTCTAACCTACATTAGGAGCAGACAGTTTTCTTTAATTGAACACTTAAGATTTATTTTACTACTTTATGTGGATGAGTGTTTTCTTTGCATGTATGTAAGTGTACCACATGCATGCCTGGTTCCCATGGAGGTCAGAAGAGGGCATAAAATTCCCCGGAACTGGAATTACAGATGGTTGTGAGCTACCATGTGGGTTCTGGAAATTGAACCTGGATCCTCTGAAAATGCAACAAGCGCTCTTACTGGCTGAGCCATCTTTCCAGTCCTAACGCCTGATTTGTATGAGATAGAGGAGGGGACTTTGAGAAAGTCACTGCTTGAATCTTTAGATTTAAGATGCTGTCTCCCCCAGAACAGAAGTTGTCACTTTCTTAACCTGTCAATAAGGCTCCTTGATGACGTCTGCATGGATTTAACAGGTAATAGCAGAAGACAGACTGAACTGTTGTTTTTTTCTTTCAAACATGGTCTCTCTTGTTTGTCTTCAATTTCCCATCTGCAGACTGAGGGGCAGGCCTAGTAGGATGCTGTTAAATGTTTAACATCCTCCTCCAAAAATGAAAGCAGGAGGAAAATAAATAAGAACATCGACTTTCAGTTAACCTAGCTTACGTGGTGTAAATACTCCAGAGTGGCTGATTCCAAGCAACCAATGTAACGTCAAAGCATAATTGGGTAGTGTTTTCTCCCTTGCTACAATGCACTAGGAGTTAATAATTGTAAGGGCATAAATAAGAGGAAAATGTAGTAAAAATTACTGGGAAGTGATGGGCTTTAAATACCTATAACCTATGTTTTTAAGTTAAAATTTATCTAATCTAATCTTTAATAATAGTTACACTTAGTGACCAATTTTCAGAGTTCCTGGAAACTTACACAAGGTTCTTGGAACCAGCCCAGGCTCGCTCAACTCTAACTTGCCAGGCATAATGAAGGTTGAAAGTACCCAATGGTGCCTTGAAGTGTCTGAGGTCCTCCACAAATCCTCATCTTGTCTCCTTTTCTGGTGTGTTTTCTTCTGCTCTGTTTTCTCCTCATGGTTCTTGATAGCACCCCTTGTTTAACCACAATGTCTGAGGACAAACTGACTTGATGCAGCTTGAGATTTTCAAGAGAACATGCTGAAGGGCACTGAGAAAGGTCAGCCTGCATGAGAGGAAGAAAGATATGGGCATCTTTATCTTTCTTTGTTAACATCTGTTCCTCTTTGAAAAACCTGGGTGTCTGGTTCACTGCCCACTCCTCTGTATCAGAGATTCTTTAATTTTGCTCATCTTAGAGCAAAGTTAGCAGAACTAGCAGAGAGATCAACCTCATTTGAGAATCATTCAACCTCAGGGAAAAAGTCTAAATGTTTCTGGTTGGAAACACATATACAGACACACACACACACACGTGTGTGTGTGCTTATCTCTAAGATTTTATGTATGTATGTATCTATATATATCTAAGATTATATATATATATATTCCTAATAAATTAACACAGGCATTATTCCTTGGCTCCTTAAGGCTTGCATTTAGTTTGATCCTAATTAGAGTATCAAATGGATCCAGTACCATTCCCGTACTATTTGCTACCACTTTCCTTTATTATCTCATTTAGTGGCTGACATTTGTACCATGTATTTTTTTTTAAGACAGGCACCTAAGTGCAACATAGCCCTCACTTTCATAAACTCATAAAATTAGTCCATGGCCCCTCTACCCAGAGGACAATTGGACTTAAATTCCTTGGCTCTTTGTTTCAGTCTTTGAAAACCTTGTTGGTGTGGTTGTCTTATTTTCTGTTGTGGAGTTTCTCGGTGGGAAATAGGTCAGTCTCATTTATGGCCCACGGTTTTGTGTTGCCCAAATAACTCTAGAAAGTGTGACGGCCTTTCCTAGGAGACACCTCAGACTTGAATGTCTCTGTGGTGACTGTTGTTCCCTTTTAGTAGGCACACGCAATGCTTTTATATCGGTAGAGTTTTCTTGATGGGGCCTTTGGTTCTGTTCTCTGTTTCATCCGTTGTTTTAATTTAGCGGTATTCACTGGAAATGAGTGAGTAGAATGGACCTCCTTCTTTCATGGTTTTCTTTGTCTCACATACGCTTATCTGTGTGCTCCCCCCACTTTCCACACGTCTAGCATCTCATCCTCACTGGGCTCTGTTACATCGCCTCTTTTAATATCCGTTCCGCTTCTTTGTAATTGACTTCCTTCTGCTGCTCTTTTGAGTTCTACAAATTCTCCTTCTCGCTCTTCACTCTGCTCTTTCCTGATATCTTTTGTTTCTTCCCTGTAGTCTTTCCTAGCAAATGGAATGATTCCTTCCATGCTTAAAATCTGTGGTAAAGCATTTTGATCACAGTTTTTACAGCCTGTGGCGCTCTGTAATGACCACGCTTTGTCAGTGTTTCTCTGCCCTCTTCAACATTTCAAAGGTTATTTTTCTTGTAGCATGCCTGTGCTGGTGCACGTTTTCTCCTTGTCTCTGACAACTCGGATTTTCTTGAGTTAGTTCTATGCAGAGAACGTCTCTGATGAGGAGAAGGGCCGGGGCAGTTTCCCCTCTCTGCCGCTGTGCAGACACTTACCCTTATGATTCTGTCTAACCCACTCGCATTTTCTCTGAATAGGACCTTGGCCGCCCCTCCCCTGCTCCCCCTGCTCAGCCGACCCAAACCCACTTCAACAGATCAGAAACAGCTTTTACACTCCAGGGGATAGCTTCACGTTCAAGCAAATTTTGCTGATCCTTCCCTAAAATCTGTCCATGCCGAACTCTCTCATCTGTGTTGATTCTTCTTTTTCTTCTCTTGGAAGAGCCCCTGCTTGCTCTCAGCTGCTCTTGGCAGCTCTTTTATATGTTTGGAGGCGCTGAGGATTAAATATGTCCCCTGGTCTCACTAAAAATGGAATTTGACAGTTTTCTTCTTTATTCTCTTGGTGACTTTTATATGATTCTCATGTGGAGAAAAGCAGAAACTTGACTTATGCAGAGCCGTGATCGTATCAGGAGGCCTGCACATTATTTCTGTCAAAACAAAATAAAACAAATAAAGCAGAACAAAGCAATGCAGGAGGCCCACAGTCTTGGGCAGCACATTGGCTGCCAGCCTTCATCATTCCTGGGCTTTTCTTAATCTATAAAAGGCAGTCTCTACCCCTGCGTTAATCCACATGTTTTCTTTACAGATCCCAAACAAACACCCCCTCACTTCTACTTGCTGTTCTCAAGACTTTTCCAACAGAAAATTTCTTCAAATGTGTAATTTGCACAGATATGGGTCCTCCATCTTGCTCAAAACAATAGCTGGCTGAACCCTAAGTAGCACTTCCCCCATAGTTGCTTCAGAGACTTAAAAAAAAATCTGTGCATGCGTGCATGTGTGTGCATACCACAGCAAGTGTATAGAAATCAGGCTAAAATTCCAGTGTTAGTCTTTACCTTTCACCTTGTTTGAGACAGTCTCTTGTCATTTGCTGCTTGCTGACTATAAGTTTCTAGATATCCCTCTACCTCCACCTCCACCCTTCCACATGAGTGCTGGGATTGCAGGTGTATGGACCACTATGTCCAGATTTTATGTAGATGCTGGGGATCCAAACTCAGGTCATCAGGCTTGCACGGTGAGCACTTAATACTGGGACATCTCCCCAGCTCCACAATTCTTCCCATCCACACTTGTTTCTTCCCTGAGTTCCTGGTCACACCCCTTTGGTCACTGAATACCTTCAGCCTCAGGTCCTTACTCTTAGCTAAAGTTTAGCATCTATGTAGACATCCCCCCAAAGGACCCCGTCTTCCCATTTCATTGATACATTCTCTCTGCAGTGACATCTTGCCTTCTTTCTGTTTCACTCCCTTCTGTCTTTCTGCTTTTGAGTCTGGCCATCAGCCCACTGTGCCGCATTTCTAATATTGCTGTGTATAGATATTACTGGCCAGCTTACTTGCTCGGTGGTGGCTCTACAATGAGCCTGTGATCTTGTGGTGATGTTCAAGTGACTGATTCTCCCAGTTTCTTTATCAGACCCTTCTTGCTCCACTCCACTCCTCTCCACACCAGATATTGTGAGCCTCTATTTTCATGGGTTTCTTCTGCAATTATGCATAACTTGTGTTACAGTTACTAAAGAGATGCGAAAAACACCCAATCACTCTGGCTTGGGATGGCAGTGAGAGACCAGAGAAACAAATATTTCTTGGTTGGGATGACTTATAGGAGCATAGGTGTCTCCTAGGTAGTTGCATAGCTGAAAAGCACACCCTAACACAATCAATCACTGGTGAAAGCTGCATTCCTAGAGTTCCCTGGGCCACTTGCAGGTGGCTGCTCCCCTGAGAAGTTACCTCCTTACCCAGCAATTCTTACTGCGTATATAACTTGGGGGGAAGGAATCTCTCTGCTCTCTTCAGAATCTCTTTCAATCTATAAGAAGCAGAAACACAACACTTGCTCTTCTCTCTATTCATTTCAACTGCATGACCCAGACACAGATGATCCTCCATGTACACACTCAAAGTGCTTGTTCACGTTTTCAGGAGAGACTAAAATGTAGGGTAAATTCATGATCTCCAGCTAACAAGCCCACACCGAAATCAAAATACCATATCTACTTTTTGTTTTATCTTTTCTTCACCACTATATGTGGTGATATTTCATTTGTATTCTAATAAATAAAGCTTGCCTGAAGACCAGAGAGTAAAACAGCCCCACTGGTCAGCCTTACAGACCAGGCAGTGGTGGCACACACCTTTATTCCCAGTGGCCACACTAGTTTGTCATAGAAACTGGACAGTAGTGGTACACACCTTTAATCCAAGTCCTAGGGAGGAATATAAGACCAGAAGAGACGACTCTCACACACAGTCTCATTCTGAGATTCCTGGAGGCAGGATCGCCATTTCAGACTGAGGTAGAGGTAAGAGCCAGTGGCTGACTTTTTTGCTTTTCTGACCTTCAGGTTGAACCCCAATATCTATCTCTGGGTTTTTATTAATTGTGTTTCAATTGCTGCAATTATATACTTATTTTACATATCCTTTAATCTCCTAGATCACTAAAGTCCTTCTCTCTCCCTTTATCAAATGCTGTCTTTGGGGTTGCCAAGGGAATGGCAGCCATCAATGTAGGGCTGTTCATTTCACTGTTATGTCTGCAGCATCATCTGTCCTCCCTGTCATGCCCAGTGAAGGAGGAAGCCCTCTTTTAACTATCAGGCAGTTTTCCACAGGCTTCTCCTGGCATCATCCCTTCCTGGGCATTAGTAGGCTTTCCCTCCAGCCTATGCGGCTTAGTCTCTGCTGTCCTATTGGATTCATCACAGAACCCTTCACCATGGCATCATTGGCTATGTCCGTAGACATAGTACAGTTCCCCCTCATTTTATATATTTCTGTGGCATTTGCTACACACCTCCTTTGAAACTTTTGTATACATGTTGTACAACATCCTTACT
Source organism: Bramus lutescens (assembly GCA_001685075.1). Classification (NCBI taxonomy): domain Eukaryota; kingdom Metazoa; phylum Chordata; class Mammalia; order Rodentia; family Cricetidae; genus Bramus; species Bramus lutescens. Next base: position 162,011 of record LOEQ01005862.1, on the reverse strand, counting down.
TTAATTCTGTGCCTGCAATTTGACATACATTGATCTTGTTAGAACTACCAATGGTCCAGCTACCTTTGAATGGCCACTTGTAAATCTTCATCTCAAAGTACACAATAGCAGCATTTAACAGTTTATGGAAATAGAAACTCCTTTTTATTATTTTTTACTCTTTTTATTGAGCTATACATTTTCCCCACTCCCCTCTCCCCCCCATCCTCTCCCATCACCCCCATGTTCCCAATTTACTCAGGGGATCTTGTCTTTTTCTCCTTCCTATGTAGATCCATGTATCTCTCTCTTAGGGTCGGTCCTCTTTGTTGTGTAGGTTGTCTGGGGTTATGGACTGTAGGTTGGTTTTTCTTTGCTTTATGTCTAGAAGTGACTTATGAGTGAACACATGCTATATTTGTCTTTCTGGGTCTGAGTTACCTCACTTAATATAGTTTTTTCCTAGATCCATCCATTTGCCTGCAAATTTCAAGGTGTCATTATTTTTTATTGTTGTGTAATACTCCATTGTGTAAATGTACCATATTTTCTTCATCTGTTCTTTGGCTGAGGGCATCTAGATTGTTTCCAGGTTCTTGCTATTACAAACAATGCTGCTATGAACATAGTTGAGCACATGTCCTTGTGATATGATTGAGCATCATATCAGCGGTATTGCTGGGTCTTGAGGTACATTGTTTCCTAATTTTCTGAGAAATCGCCATACTAGTGTCTAAAGTGGCTGCACAAGTTTATATTCCCACCAGCAATGGAGACGAGTTCTTTTTCTTCACAGCTTCTCCAGCGTAAGCTGTCATCAGTGTCTTTGATCTTGGCCATTCTGACAGGTGTAAGATGGAATCTCAGAGTTGTTTTGATTTGCATTTCTCTGATGGCTAAGGATGTTGAACATTTCCTTAAGTGTCTTTTAGTCCTTTAAGGTTTGTCTGTTGAGAGTTCTCTGTTTAGGTCTGTATTCCATTTTTTTTGTTGGATTATTTGTTCTTTTTGATGTCAAGTTTCTTGAGTTCTTTTTATATTTTGGAGATCAGTCCTCTGTCCAATGTAGGGTTGCTGAAGATCATTTCCCATTCTGTAGGCTGCCATTTTGTCTTGTTGACCTTGTCCTTTGCTTTACGAAGCTTATCAGTTTCAGAAGATCCCATTTATGAGTTATTGCTTTCTGTGTCTGTACTACTGGGGTTATATTCAGGAATTGGTCTCCTGTGCTAATGCATTTAAGTGTACTTCCCACTTTCTCTTCTATGTGGTTCGGTGGGGTTGGTTTTATGTTGAAGTCTTTGATTCATTTGACCTTGAGTTCTGTGCATGGCAATAGATATAGATCTATTTGCAGTCTTCTACATGTTGATATCCAGTTATTCCAGCATTATTTATTGAATATGCTTTCTTTTTTCCATTTGATTTTTTTGCTTCTTTGTCAAANATGGCAATAGATATAGATCTATTTGCAGTCTTCTACATGTTGATATCCAGTTATTCCAGCATTATTTATTGAATATGCTTTCTTTTTTCCATTTGATTTTTTTGCTTCTTTGTCAAAAATCAGGTGTTCGTAGGTGTGTGATATTCAGGTTTTTGATCGATTCCATTGGTCCTCCTGTCTGTTTTTATGCCAATACCAGTATGTTTTTATTACTGTAGGTCTACAGTAGAGTTTGAAGTCTGGAATTGTGATACCTCCAGAAGTTCCTTTATTGTACAGGATTGTTTTAGCTATACTGAGTTGTTTTTTTATATGAAGTTGAGTATTGCTCTTTTGAGGTCTGTGAAGAATTTTGCTGGGATTTTGATTGGCATTGCATTGAATCTGTAGCACTTTTGGTAAAATTGCCATTTTTACTATGTTTATTATACTTACCCATGATCATGGGTGTTCTTTCCATTTTCTTGTGTTTTCTTCAATTTCTTTTTTCATAGTTTTAAAGTTCTTGTCGTAAAGGTCTTTCATTTGTTTGTTTAGGGTTACACCAAGATATCTTATGCTATCTGTGGTGATTGTGAAGGGTGAAGTGTCTATAATTTCTTTCTCAACCTGTTTATCATCTGTGAAAATAAGGGCTACTTTTTTTCTTTTTAGTTTATCTTGTATACGGCTATATTACTGAAGAGGAAACAAACTCTTGATTTCCATCTTTGGTGTCTATTTCTTCCTTCCTAGTATCACACCATTCATAACATATTTACATATGTTTAATTATTCATAACTTGGATATACACATGGTTTTATCACCTCTTTCTCATTCTGTTCATCAATTCACTTTTGCTGAGATAGAGTCTCACTGTGTTTTCCAGGATGATATCTAATGCAGTATGTAGCCGAATCTGGCCTTGGCCATGCAATCCTCCTGCCTCAGCCTCATAGGTGTTGGGGTTTCAGGTGTGTAGACCTACACCCTCTCATTTCGCTTGTTTTCACAAAGCTTGTGAGGCAATTGGTCATGTGTCAGATAGCCAGAGTTGTTTTAGGGTTGTATTTTGTGACCTCATAACCAAATCAGTGGATTTCACATTATGAGGCCTTTCAAATTGTCTGCGCGTTTGTCCTCCTGTTTCCACTGCCAGCCTTTGCCTTGCAGCCCTCGCTATCCTGTGCAAATACATTCTCTAATGTGTGAGGTATCTCTGGTATGTATAGTGGTACTGCTCACCAAGTCTTTCCATCTGCATTGCCCTCTGACGGCTCTGTGCACCTGACATGTTGTTACTGCAGCGCTAGCCATGTTCTTCCAGTGTTTATGTATGTCATAATAGTAAAACTGTAGTAGAAAAATACAGATTTTCCAAAGCCCACAGGCATTGCCATATAAGACACAAGGGGAATCCTTTTATTTTTATTAGAATCACTGACTGTCAGAACTTGTACATACCTTACAGTTATAATCCAAACTCCCATGGAAATGATATGAAATTGTAATCCTAGAGAAGTGGAGCAGTTTCTCTAAGATCATACAGTTTGTGACCTCTTTGTTGGCTGCATTGCTCACTTGTCTTTGGGACAAAAATATGCCTGTTGCTTTGAGACTGCTTTTCTAGAAATTTTTTTTTCCTGAGATGCACTATAGTGATATGGGAGCGGGCCTGCTTTTCGTCGGCCCAGCTCCCGCATGGCTAGCTTATAGCCCGAAATAACAACACACAAATTGTA
>LOEQ01005862.1:140882-152510 GCA_001685075.1 Bramus lutescens | reverse complement strand
AATGAAAGTAACACATAGACAGATGACCCACCTACATCATTTCCCCTTTTTCTAGATTTTTTTCTAACTTCTCAACAATCCCATTGGGGGTTTTGAGGTGATGAAAACAATATTTAGGGAAGTATGTGAGTAAATTTTATATCTGAATTCCATAACTCAAGGGTCTTCCTCCCTTGCCTCATCCCTCTCACGCTTCACCATCCTGTCTGATAAGCTGGAGGTCAGGTTAGAGGAAAGAGATGAAGAGATGTCCAAGGAAAGGAAAAATGAGGATTCAAAGCTTTGAGGGAGACAGAGTCCTCATGTAGATATATTGCTACCTGTGTTCTAGGTAGGATGCTAAGGAAAGATGCTGTAGGCAAGCATATTTGCAAGGTCTGCCATTGACCCAGGTGCTTCTCAGAGCTCCTCTTCCACTGAATTGCCCTGGACTGGAGGAGTTGGTAAGATCTCTTTGGTCTATTGAGTTGAGAGATGAATTGAGACAGCTAACTTGGTCTTTGGTCCCTTTGTCTTCATTTTGACCTTTCACTGGTGGAGAAACCATGATTAGAAAGAAAAATTTAGGACGTGAGGCTCAGAAGGCATGAGCTGCTCACCCATTGAGACATCATTTTCCCCCCAAAATCTCTTTGGTCCTGTTAGATCTTAAGCACTAGTCCCTTGGAGTCTCTGGGCCAGATGGTCCCTGATTGCCACTGATAATCACAAAGCAATTTAAATTGGTATTTCGAAGCTAATGCCCAATATATCTTTGGGGCACTGATAAATATAAATAATATTCATGCCATTACAGTATATTTAAGTTAGAAACACATTGAAAGCAAAAATAATGTGCAAGGAAAATAGGTTAGCTGAATAAATATTGTTTGTATAAAAGAATATTGGTTATTCATATTCATGTTTATAAAACATGCTCTTTGATACATAATTAGGTTAAAAAGCAAAGGGAAAACTACATACAGACCTCAACTCCTTTTAAAACATACAAGCATAGAAAAGTATAATAAAATATACCAAAGTAATGACTTTTTTATTTAAATAGTAAAATAATAAATGAATCCACTTCCTCTGTGCTTTATTACTAGTTTCTACTTTTTCACCCATAATCTTGATTTATTTTCTGTATGAGGAATATTACAAAATATCAGTTGCATTTAAAGGAATAGTTGATTTTCTGTGAATGGCGCTTGAGGTAACATCCAAGGACAGATAAGTCTTTGATGCTAAATGACAGGTGCTTAGCTACTGGTAGCAGAAAACTGTAAGAGAGATCAGAGGGATTTAAGGTGTGGATTAATGAAAAATAAGAATTGGATTTTGAGGCACCCTTCTACTTCAAAGCCATTCTAGGAATGGCCACTCATGAATACTTGGTTGTCAGTACAGATAATGGATCCCAGCAGAAGACCTTCACCTGATGAGGTTAAGCAATAGAAGCCAGCACATTCATTCTTGCAAGGATGCTTATTTTTTTTTTTTGGATTGTGCACATAGTTAGATTTTTTTCTCTTACACATCCCCAGCCCAGGCACATTTTGTTTGGCTCAAAAGAGAGCGATGTTATCATAATCAGGGAAAGCTAAACCATGTTGTAGTGCAAAAAGCCCAAATCGCCACAGACTAATTAATACACCCTTAAAAATGTTTTGTTGCATCTTATTTACTTTGTGTGTGTGAGTGTGTGTGAATGTATTGAGGTCAGAGGATAACTTCCAGGAGTTGGTTCATTTCCTCCACTGTGTGCGTTCCAGAGATCACACGGGTTGTCAGGCTCGGCAGCAAGCATTGTTACCCACTGAACCATCTTGCCTGCGCGCATAAAGTCTTTGACAAACCCTGATCATTCTTCAGAGATCGTGTTTTCAGTAGCACCTAACTGACGGCAGCTGCTTTGGTATTTGTTGCTTCACTGCCTGGGCTGCTTCCTTAGTCCAACTGTCATGGAAAAGGGCAGAGTCACAGACTGCCTTTTTCATCCTTCCCCGAAGCACACTGCTTGGCAGAAGGAGACCGTGGTGGCTGTGCCTTGCTGTGTCTGTGCTGAGTGAGTAGATGAGATACTTGTTAAAAGGGATTTACACAGACAGTCTCCCCATCTACCTGTCTGTTGCATTTGAACCATTGTTTGCTTTGTCCTATTAGAGGCTAGTCTTGCAATAGGCTTTATTTGTTTATTTGCTATATTTTTTAGAATTTCATACAGAAGTACGTACTGAACTGAGTGTTAAACAATAATAATTAGAGAAATCATACCAGGCTTTTTAATTGTATTACATTCTGACCCTTAAGTAAGAATGAAGCTATTTTATAATTTTCAAAGCAAAATTCTTATAATAAAGTCATACATATCCAATGAAACACTTTAACTTATAATTGAAACTGTTTGTTCCAAATGTTTGGTTCAAATAAAAATATGTTAATAACTTTTAACACTAATGGATTTTAAATTTAGAGTCTTAGTTTATCACAATGATTTGTCTTTAAATCATAGCTCTTACATGATTCAAAAATTACAGGCATAATTTGAAATTTGGTGTGATCTGTAGCACAGTACAGGAGTGATGAAAATAGAAATAATATTTTTAGACAGTCTGCTGTGGTGATTATTATGCTTGGTTTTGTAATTGCTCTATTATCTCCTCTAATCCCCACAGTAGCCTGAGAAGCAAGTATTATTGATGTTGTTTTAGAGTGAGAAAACTCAGACTAAGGAAAGTTGTAGCACCACTGGGAAATCGCAACAGAAACTAAGGCCTTTGGTTCTATAATGTTCTTCAACTCCATCCTGCTTCACCATGCAGTGGTCAATGATGTAAACAATTATTGCTTTTAGATACAGCATATTGTTTGGGGGCATTTGTGGTGTGAATATCATATGTATTGTTGGTTTTTGTCATCTTAGCTTTTCCAAAATCAGGCTAAGCTCTTGGAATTAGCTTAAGAAATCCCTCTTCTGTTTTCCAGCAAGGTGGTGATGACGCAGTTGAGAGCACCTGCTGTTGCTTCCGGACTAAGAAAGGCTGCTGGAGAGTTACTACTTTCTTCCCTATACCAGTCTTTTCTTTCTGACTTAGAAATCGCTTCTTTAGTACTAACTACTGGTGTGGAAAGTTCTCTGCCACCAGAAGGTCTTTCAGTGTACGGATTTGGAAACTTCAATTCTAGTCTGTTATACTTTGAATCACTAGATAGTCTTTGATCTTGAACCACCAGGACTTTTATAGACATGGAGGCCAATAGATCAGGTATGTGATAACTTGTTTGAGGGAACTATAAACAAAGACCATACAGACATAGATTAATCAATGTCCATCAAGAATAAGAAGACTTTGTCAAAAGGTTAATATTGGGGCATGAAGGTAGGAATAAATAAGAACTTTTCGTATGTATAAAAATCTTAACACAATCCTGTGAACATACATGATAAGGGTAAGAAATACTTGAAGTTTCTTTGTGTACTGGATGGTGGTTAATATAGAAACTCACGTCAGTGTATAGAGAATAAGTATCTGTGAAGTGCTCAGCCACATGAGACATATATATCACACCCTTTCCCTGCATGACTTAGAAATCATCTCAGAAGAGGGGCAGAAAGATTATAAGAGCCAGAGGTTACCAGGCATTGAGACATATGGGTGTCACACCCATGATCTTTAATCCCAGAACTTACGTGGCAGAGGTAGACAGATGTCCATGAGTTTGAGGTCAGCCCGTTCTACATAGTGAATTCCAGGAAAACCAGGGCTATGTAAATGACCTTGTCTAAAAAAACACAAAACATCAAAAAGAGCCAGAGGTTGAAGAAGACCAGAATGAAACAGTATCTTCTGAACACGACAGGACCCCTGCACTCATGAACTCACAGTGGCTTCAATCATCTATACAAGATCAGCCCAATGAAGATTCCAGCATGGAATATATAATTATATAATATATATATATTCCATGATGGAATGTTTAAAATATGTATATTAAAAATAAATAAGAGGATAGAGCGTTTGGGGTATCTTAGCTACTTTTCCATTGCTGTGAAGAGACACCATGACCAAGGCAACTTAGAAAAGAGTTTATTGAGACTCATGATTCCAGAGGGTTAGAGTCCATGATCATCATGGTGGAGATCATGGCATCAGGCAGGAAGGCATGGCACTGGAGTAGTAGCTGAGAGCTTAGCTTGTATCCTGATCCACAGGCACAGGAGAGAGAGAGAAAGAGAAAGAAAGAGAGAGAGAGAGAGAGAGAGAGAGAGAGAGAGAGAGAGAGAGAGAATTAACTGGGAATGACATGAACTTTTGAAACCTCAATGCACACCCCTAGTGACACACTTTCCTCTGGTGAGGCCTTACCTCCTAATCCTTCCCAAATAGTTTCACCAACTGGGAACCAAGTATTTAAATATATGAGCCTATGGGGGCCATTCTAATTCAAATGACCACTATGGGAGTGGGGTGGGGTAGTGGGTGGATCTTGGTGGAAGCTGAATATGATCAGACTACATAGTATTCATGTATAAAATTCTCAATGTATTACCAAGAATATTATATTTTAAAAAAGAAACATTCAAAAGTATGAGAAATATTCTCAAATACAGTATGCCTCTGCCCATGACATGTCAACCTCTACTATTTTTTGATACTATTTTGTCTGTGTCTTAATTATTTATATTATAATGTATCTGGTGGAGTTTTTCTATGATTAAATAATTTACTGAATTTTATATACCTCACTTCTGTTTTTAGAGGCTCACATATTGATTACAGAAATATCCTGCTTTGAACAAACCTACTTGAAGAAGTAAACTCTGCAATTTCCTTTTGAGAATAGTCTCTGGTACCTCTTCCAGCATCAGTTTTATAACCGCTCTGTGGAAAACATGGGGAATTCCACGTGCATATATTTTCCTTTGCAGTGCTAGAGCTGCTTTCTAAGTCTCTCGGTGTCTGTTTTAACAAGAACGTGGCAGACGGCAGAGCAAGCAAAATGTATCTATTGTAGATATTTGTTCTCCTTTCATCCCCCCCTCCAGCCCATTAGTACCATGAAGGTGGCAGCACTATCTTTTCATCTTCGTGTCTCCCAGCACTCAGCATGGTTCTCAGCACATTCTTGAAGTGTTCAATAAATGTTTTATGAATGAATGAAGGAGCTCTACCATTCTCAGACTTCCAGCATTGACAGTCTCAAATAGAATGAGCATCAAACTTAGATGTGCAGTCTAAGGAGAGGAAGATGTTGAGTTTTAAAATGTGACTCCTCTATTTTTGACCCAAGATTGAACATTTTTCTTCTTAGATTTTTCTGAGTGCTCTCTTGTTATCATTTATACAGTAGAACTATCATCATTTTACTACTGTAACTCTCAGGATGAAGACTGGGCAAGCACGGATGGGCAAGCAACCTCCTGGAACAGTACAGCTCTGATGTCACTGTTGCCAACTGTCGTTGTCCCCTGCCACTTGACACTTGTTTCTCTAGTCTGGGCTCACAGCAGAGACAATGGGGCTTCATGGACGTTCTTGAATTCTCTTCCTAGTTGATGAGGATTAGAGGGGCACATAACTCTCACCTACCCAGCTCGTAACACTAGCTAACCTTCTTCCTTTGATGCTGCACACTAAATTGTATGTAGGCACACGGGCTTAATCAATTCAGTCAACACCTGTCCCTCTGTCACAGGCTCCTGAAATTTCTCCATGATAGTAGGGAATCTGTGCCTTTTCTGCTCATCACTGCTGATCTCCTCCAGTCACGGGGATGCATCTCACCAAGAAGATACTCTCGTACCCGGAAGACATGTGTCCATGTGTGCTCATGAATATCCAGGTACCCCCCTCTTTATCTTCTGTGACTCGCCTCTTCCATAAATATTGCCCCTGTGTTCACGAGACTTGGAACTTGATGGATCTCTGAGATGACCATGATGCTGGCCTCTAACACATCCTTCCTTTAAACCCACTTTCTCTTCCACTCCAGAAGTCTCTGGGTTTGTTGTTGTTGTTGTCGTCGTCATCATCAGTTTTAATTTTATTTTGCCAAGACAGGGTTTCTTGGTATTGCCTGTATGTCCTAGAACTCCCTCTGTAGATCAGGCTGGCCTCACACTCACAGAGATCCACCTGCCTCTATCTCTTGAGTGCTGGGATTAAAGGTGTGAGCCACCATGGCCAGCAGAAGTCTCTGTTTTAGTCCATAAATGCTCTAGGAAGTCCAGTTGATGTGAAAACTGATGTTCTGCCATTTTGAACTCTCTTTCTCTTTCTTTTTTAATTTTAGAATATTTATTATTTTTTAAATTTCATTTTACATTCCAACCACAATTCTCCCTCCCACCCCTCCTCCTGCCCCTCCTCGCCTCCCCCCAACCTCCCTCCCCATCTACTCCTCCCACTGGGAAAGGGCTCCAATGGGGAGTCAACAAAGTCTGGCACATTAAGTTGGGGCAGGACCAAAACCTTCCACCCCGCATTAAGACTGAGCATGGCATCCCACCATGAGGAATGGGTTCTAACAAGCTAGCTCGTGCATCAGGAATAGATTCTGATTCTATTGCCAGGGGGCCCCTCAGATAGTCCAAGCTTTATCACTGTCTCTCCCTCTCTCTTTCTGTGTGCGTATGTGTAGTTTGTATACACATGTGTATGTATGTGTGTATGTGCTGGTGTACTCACTCATGTAGTTCAGTTTGGGGGTCAAAAATTTACATAGTGAATTCTTCCTCAATCACTTCTCCGTCTTACCTTTTAAGGCAGGGTCTCTCACTGAACCTAAAGATCATTCCAGCAAATTCTCAAGATCTGTCTTTGTTCCTTCCACAGTGTGAGGGGTTTTGGTGTGTTGCCTGGCTTTTATGTGGTGCTACAGACTCAGGTCTTTGTGATTTCATAGCAAGCATTTTACCCACTGAACCATTTCCCTAGACTCATTTTGAAACTTTAGACAGAAATATCACTGTCCATTGGAGATTAAGGTCCAAAGAAATTTTTCAATATTGTACCTAGTTTTTTTTTTCCTGCATGAGCTACCCCATCTTTGTTCCAATCACCGTGAGTCAATCAGGTGAAGTTTTCCCACGCATCTATCTCCGCACAGGACTTCTGGCAGCCAAGGGAATGGCAGGAATCAGCCTTTGCCTATGTCCTTTAGAACTTCTGAATCTGATTTATACCAAATAATGGAATAATGATGTCTCTGATGATTCTTGTTTACACGGGAAAAAAAAGTCACCAATAGCAGTCCCAAATGCTTAGGACACTACATATCATATACAGTAGTCATTAATTAGCACAGGTGGTAATTTAAACCTAAGATGACATAAATTACAAATCTATTTCCTCAGCTGTGCTAGCTGCCCGAGAGCCACCTGTAGCTGGTGGCTGCTGCATTGATCTGTGCAGGCATAGATGATCACATGCATTTTTGTTGGACAGCGCCAATCCAGAGACTGTGCTCCGTATACCGAAAAGGCATTTCTTTCTGTATTAAATAAATAATAATAAAAAATCTTCCCAGTCTCTTCTCTTTCCCTAAACACTCCATGTTGTGTTCTGCCTCCAAAGCAAAAGCTCATTAATGCTAGGATATAATTAAAAACAGATAAAGCAGACCCTAAATGAGGAAGAGTAGAAGCTGAACATGACCCATACTTTGCGATCTCTCAAGGAAATTGGCTTCTGGCTTCATCTGCTGTCTGTAACATCTCTTGTTGAATACAAAAATAATCTTGCTCTTTTTTCTTCTTTTGAGCGTATCTCATGTCTGAAACTAGAAACCTCACATTCGTCTTTTGAGCCCCCAGCTTCCTGTTAACATGGCATTTGCAGAAAGACTCAGCATATGATTATAGTAAAAGGGGAGAATAACAGAACAAAAGAAAGCTCGGGTTTGATCTTCCTACTGGGTAAATTTAGTTGCCTGAGAAACGGGAGGAAATGGTTTTAGAGCCACAATAATGAAACATCATTGGGATTTGCTTTTTCCGTCGCGTTCCGGAACTAGAGTTGCCTTCGACATAATATGAAAAGGAGGGACTGTGGCAGGGAGGAGACTTGCATTCTTATTATTTCCCTTGGTTTTAGTTGAAATTTTCCTTCTAAAAGTTTCTGTCAGCCTTTATAATTATCTGGTTACATTTATGCACACAGTTCACCTAAGAACGGCTGACATTTAAGTGCTACAAAATTAATATGAATGTGATGCAATGGACATAATTGCTTTCTAGAAAAATCTCATCTGTGTGACTCACTGCTAGAGCACAAATTATATACCCAGAGTTTCCTGAGAGCATCAATAGATCAGATTCCTTTTGCATATATTGCCAAGAATGTTGTTTCTCAGGAAGAGGACTCTGCCTTTCTCTTTGGTCTCTCTGTTGGTTCCCACGAGAAAGTTCAGGAAATGGTTGTGAAAGACCCAGATAAATTCAGACCCCCCCCCCAGCAGAAAGAGTAGAGCCAAAAAAATCTAGCGGGGAGAGAAGAACCAAAAATCTGGGTTAGCCGGTTCAGTGACTCTGTTCCAGTAACTAGCTGACCATAAACTTAGATTATAATCCTGAGAATAATCTTGAGAAACAGGGAGTTACCCCCTTGTGATTATCACTGGTATTTTCGGAATTGTCCAATAACGTCCTCTCTACCCCCTTTGGGTTATTGGGTTATGGTTTCTTCCCTTAAATACCCCTTCTCCCAGCTACTCGGGGTCGAACTCTCTACCCCTGCGTGGGAAATGAGTTTCAGCCCCAGTGCACTGGTCCCTGTCCTGTCAATAAACCTCGTGTGATTGCAGCAAGGACGGTCTCTCGTGAGTTCCTGGGGGGTCGTGTTATCCCGAGACTTGAGTGAGAGAGTCTCCCCACTCTGGGGGTCTTTCAGCTGAAAAAAGTGATTTTTTTTGTACTTGAATCATGTGGGTATAGGATATTCCAGAAAAATTCTATGTGCATATTGTCAGTTTTGAATACCCATACCAATTTCCATAATTGTCAATTTGTATAATTGAAATCATATCACTGAGTGACTCACGTGGCTTGTACTTCCCTGTTTTTTGTATATCGCAGCTTCTCCCCCCGTGATTTATCATGTTTAGTATTTGGGAAAATTGTAGCAGGAACCCTAGGTTCTCAGATTTGTTGGCGTTACACTGCAAATGGGGTTGGGTGATGACTTGAGCTGCTTTCAGACTAAATGGATAGGAAAAAATGAATTTAGAAATTTATTTTTATTTATATAGGTGTTTTACCTGCCTGTATGTTTGTGTGTTGTGTGCATTCAGTGCCTGCAGAGGTTGGAAGAGGACACTGGATCCTCTGGAATTGGAGTTACAGACATTTGCTGAGTGCCACATGCTTGCTAGGAATCAAACACAGGTCCTCTACAAGAGCAGCACATGAATCTCTTAACCTCTGATTTATTTCTGCAGCCTCAGAAAAATGCATTTTTAAGGACTGCTAAATTACAATGTCAGTAATACACATGTCACACCCTAAATATTTGTTAATATCACACAACATTGAAGGTTGTCTTTTATGAGTTGGAAAGAAATTGTTAGAAAAATTAGTCATTTTATATAAAATGATCTTTTTAAAAAAACTATGGGTTTCAGAATTCACTAGTCATGCGCTTAATTCTTGACTCTGGCAGGTGCCAACTATGGTGATGGACTGGAAGTGAATCAACCATTTGTGCCCCATTATGCACATCTGTAAAATAAGGTTGACAGTGCCTATGTCAAAAGAGTGTGTCAATGACAAAATGAGATGATACTTACAGTTTCTTCTTTTTATCGTTTATTATCAGCATAATATATTTATCACTTATAATTCATATAGTTAATAGTAGTAGCTAGAAAAGCAAGTCTTTTTTCCTTATCAAATAACTTACATTTCAGTTGTACAAAATACTGGGTTTCATTATGTTTTCATACATACTCATATGATTCTTTGATTTATCCCCCTTGTAATTTCTCTGATTCCCTGAGCCTCCCTCTGATCCCTTCCTCTTTCTCAGTTGTCTCTGTTCTACTTTGCCTTTGCCCCTAGATTCTACCTATGAGAAAAAACACTCTAGTTTTCTTTCAGATTCTTTCTCAGTCTGGCTTATTTGACTTGATATGATGATGTCCACTTTGTGCCTGAATAATACTCATTTGTGTGTATAAACCACATTTCCTCTTATCTCTTGATAAACATCTAGATCTCACTGCTTGGCTATGGGAGTAGTTGTCACAGTAAAATGGATATGCAGATATCTCTTTGGTATGGTGACTTTGGGTTTGTACCAAGGGTGATAATAGCTAAGACATCTTGTACTTCTAATTTTAATCTTTCCTTCTTTCCTTCCCCCTCTCTTTCTCTCTCCTTTCCTTCTTTCTCTCTCCCTCTTTCTTTCTTTCAAAACCTTCATATTGATTTCCATAGTGGTTGTACTAATTTACATTAAGACCAATAGTATATAAGCCTTCATCTCCCAATTTCCCCTCCGTGATAGCCATTTTGACTGCGGTGAGCCAGAATACTCATGTATTTCTGATTTGCCTTTCCATAATGGCTTAATGTTTTGAACATTTTTTCTTGTACATATTGCCTATTTGTTCTTCTTATCCCGAGAAGTATTTCTTTAATTTATTTTCCATTTGTTAATTGTATTGCTTGTTTCTGGTGCTGACAGAGTCCGGAAGAGGATGCCACATCTCTTGGAATTGGAGTTATAGATGGTTGTGATCTGCTATGTACCTACTGGGAATTGAACTTGGGTCCTCCAAAAAAGCAATCAGTGTTCTTAATCCTGACCCTCAGTTCCAGATTCCTTATTTTGACATTTTTATAAGTTCTTTACACATTTTGAACATGAACACCTTGCAAGATACTGTGTTTTCCCATCCTGAAGGCTTTGTCTTCAATGTTGTTTCCTTCCCTACACAGAGCATTTTAGTTGGATGCGACTCCATCTATCAGCTTTCTGCTGCTTGTTAAACTTCTGGATTTCTATTCAGGAGTCATTGCCCCCTTCTGAATCTAAATTCTGTTAGAGATTTCCTGCAGTCATCTCTAAATTTCAGCCTTAGCATACCTTTGGTCCATTTTTGAGCTGATTTCTGTATAAGGTAAGAATAAGGGTCTCATTGCAGTCTTCTGACTGTTGATATCTGTTCTCAGCATCAGCACCATTTGTCCAAAGAGGCTCTGCTTTCTCCAACATATGTATTTGGTATATTTGGTATTTCTGTCTTTGTAGTTTCTTGGGTTTGTTCCTAGGTTCACTTCTACCTACCATTTTCCTGCTTGTCTGCTTTTAAACTACCAATTTCAATATAGTTGGAATTCAATATTGTGGTAGCTCTAGCTTCACTCGTTTTGACTATTTAGGATCTTTCTTGCTTTTTTAAGGAGGAATGTCCTTGGTGTTTTGATGGGGATTAGATTGACTCTGTATATCACCTTGGCAATATGGTCATTTTGGCAATACTAATGCTGCAGTCTGTGAGCATGGGAAGTCTTCCTGACAACTGGAGAAGCCTGCAATTTCTTTCCTTAGTGGTTTTTTTGTTTTGTTTTTGTTTTTGTTTTACAAATATTTTAATGTTTTTTTAGATTTATTTTATTATTATTATTAAAATTTTCCATCTCCT
>LOEQ01005862.1:97519-123296 GCA_001685075.1 Bramus lutescens | reverse complement strand
GCTTCCTCCTTCCCAGAATTCTCCTGTTCTCATTGTATCATTTTTACTTCCTGTATGGTTTTCCCGCCTATACTTCCTGCCTGGCCAATCAGCATTTATTTAAAACATGATTGACAGAATACAATTTTCCAACACCACATTGGGATAGTGGATGTGGGAGGAAGAAGGAACTGTGGGGTATCATGTTCATTAAGTGTTGTTGGAAGGAAGTGAGCCTGAAAACTCTAGAGCCCAGTGGCTCACTGGGTAGTAGTGAGAATAGAAAGGTATCGCTATAAATTAGTCTTTGTGAGTGGTGATTTCCTGTTTGTCAAAAGATGACTTGATATTTTGTTTCATTTGTCCGGGGAAGGATTTGATCTTTTTGTTGTTTGTTTGCCTGTTGGACTCTAGCCAGTCAGTGACCCAGGGAAGAACAGCAATGGGATTCTTTGCATCCTGTGGACTGGCTTAACTAGATGCTATGCTGATAAATGTTCATGTAGACATGATGGTACTTGATGAAGAGCAGAGATGACTGCCATACAGGGATGCATCATCTGGTATTTGTGGTTTTGAGTGAAACTTAAAATAATGTGAATTATATTTTATCAATGACTTATCAAAGGTTGTAAGTAACATGATATAGTAATTCCAGGTTCTGAATGAAAAAACAAAACCAAACAAAATGGACAGAAAGACTATGGCTTTGTCTAATACTGTTCTGCCTGTGCACACAAAAGGCAGTATTTAAAACCAGGGAGCTCCACAGCCCAAAAGTTTTATTGTTATTTCAAACTTACTGAAGAAACTGGTATAGTCTTTGGTAGAATATTTGGAAATACTAAAGGTTGAGTTCTACAGATGGAGTAATTTTTTTGCTAGTATTCTTTATTTATAAATCAAAATATTGCATCTAAACATCTGTTTTAAATAAGCATTTTTCTTTACAGTTTTCTTATTTTTCCAGTAAATCATCAAACTAAGGGAGTCATTATGGCATTTTCATATATATGTGTCTTAGACAGTGTTTTCTGCTGTGAAATGGTGCTATGACCGTGGCAACTCTTATAAAGGAAATCATTTAAGTGGAGGCTTGCTTACAGTTGGAGGCTTAGTCCATTCTCATGGTGAGAAGCATGCTGGCACCCAGGCAGACTTGGAGCTGGAGCGGTAGCTGAGAATTCTACATCTACATTGGTAGGCAGCAGGAAGAGAGAGACAATGGGCCTGACTTGAGCATTTGAAACTCCAATGTCCTCTCCCAGTGACACACTTCCTCCAAACAGGCCACACCTACTCCAACAAGGCCACACCTCCTAATTGCTGTCAAGTAGCGCCACCCCTTAATGACCAAGCATTTAAAGATAAGCGTCCATGGGGGCTGCTCGTACTCAAACCACCATGTTATAAACTATTGTAGCTTTCCCCTATTAGTTCCCAAGAAGGTTCTCTTCATTTCCTCTGTCTCAATTCTTGTGGTTCCTTTCCTCCCCCCGAATAGCTCTGAGTGGAGTGTGTGTGTGTGTGTGTGTGTGTGTGTGTGTGCGCGCACACATGCACGTGTGTGTGCATGTTCAAGTGTAAATTTTACACATGAGCAAAAATATGCTGTATGAGTCAGGGTTCTCTACAGGAACAGAAAATAACAGGATGAACACGTATGGAAAAGGGATTTTAGATTGGCTTACACGATACAGTCTAGGTCATCCAACAATGACTGTCTTCACATTGGAGAAAGACTGAGAATCCAGTAGCTCTTTGCAGCCTCAATTTTGGCAGTTCCACTCTGACACTGAAAGTCTCATCTTAGAGACTCACTGGCCGGTTCTCACTGAACCCAGTGAATCTGGGTTCCAGTGTCAGGGGAAGATGACAGCCACAGCAACAGAACACGGACACACACAATGGCCTTAGGAGAAGGGTAAGCAGCTGAAAAACAGCCCCCTTTCTCCTCGGATCTCTTTCTTATCTGGGCTGCTTTTAAAGGATGGTGCAGATCCTGAAGAAGGGACTTTCTCTCTCAGTTAATCGTTGCAGGAAATACATGCCCAAGACTGTGTCTCTTGGTCAACCCCAAATCAACCAACCCATTTGCAATCTCTTAGGATCATCCGTGCAGCTTTCCCTCCTTTTGTCTGCTCGTGAACAGGTTGGAGTGTCTCTCGCGGACAATCTTCCCCTATATGGTAGGAAGGAGCACCATAATCTTGGAGAGGCAATGTATTTCCTCCTATAAGCCTATGCTAGCAACCATTTCTCTGAAAGGGAGTTTTGATTCAGGTGAGGGGAACCATGCATGGAGAACAGATGAAAGGTGGATGGGAATCTTAACTCTTACATTGTAACAGCAAAGCCTCCATTCACTGGGGTTTTATGTGTCAGGGCATATTTTTCTCCTAAGCGAAGATCTTGTAGACCATGTCGGTGAGCCTTAAAAAAAAAAAAAAACTTGAGTAAATAAAATTAAATGGCATGAGTACAGTAGGGGAAAGTCACTTTTTGAAAATTAGCAGAGCATAAATTGGCTTCTAAAACACCTTTTATGCTTTAACTACTGTCAACTATTTTATATATAGCTTTTCTATTTTTCTCTTCTGACACATATATGTTAAACCTTTTGAAAATTTTATTTTTAATATTTGCTTATTTAGTATGTCCTGATGATGAGAGCACATTCCTGCCACACACGTGTGAGGGTTGGAGGACAACTTGCAGAAATTCAATCTTGCCTTGTTCTACTTGGGTTCTTGTTATAGAAGTCAAGTTGTCCTGCTTGGTGACAGGTGCCGTCACCCTCTGGGCCATCTCACAGGGTCTATTTTGACATAATTCCTAGGCATGTAAAAATGTTCTTTTCTGATTTTACTGCCAAGAAGTATATGTCTTTTCCATATTAAAACAACTTTGATAAATGTAATTTTCAAGTTGCATAATATCCTACTGAATAGATTCACTTAAACTGCTATCCCATTTCTTAACTTTGAAACTGCCTTTTGAAATGCCATCCTTTAAGTAATGCCAGGCTGAACATCTTTGTGCACAAAATTTTTCACTTATTTTTGGACGGGTTCCTAGAAGAGATGCTATCAAAATGGAACTGGTGGGATGGAGGATAGGATGGTTTATTTTGTTTTAGTTTACGAGAACTTCACACATGGGCACCGTGTTTACATCACTCCGGCTCCTCCCATGTCTTCCCCTCCCTCCCCAGTTCATAGCCTCTTCATTACTATTGTTGCATATATACATATTGTGTGTGTGCGTGTGCATGTGTGTGTGTGTGTGTGCATATGTGTATGACCTACCGAGTCCATATAGTATTGCTCATATGTACATGTGTCCAGAACTGGCCACTTGGGATTGAACAACCTGTGACCAAGTTTGTCTCTGTCAGAAACTGATTCATTCTTTCTCAGCAGCCATAGACTGCCTGTATCTCTTCACCTAGCAGTAGGACCATGTGGGATTTCTGCTCTCTAGTTGACAAGTCAACTGGTATTTTTATTATGCTAGTCTAGTCAGAGCATTTTACCTGTCGTGTCTCGGGGACACTATCTAGCCCTAGGCATCCTGGTCTGCTGGCTCTTCCACTCCTTCCGCTCCCTCCTCCATTATTTTACTTGAGGCATAGGTGTATGGATTGTGCTGTAGAAGTATCAGTTAGGGTTGGGTACTGTCTAGTCATTTATTCTCTGCCCATCTGCCAGTTGTGGATGTCTCTAATAGTCTCCATCCATTGCAGAAAATTGGCTTCTTTGATCAGGGATGAAAGCTACACTTTTCTGTGGTATAAAGAAAAACTAAACACAGTCACAAATTCCGTTAATTTAAGAAAGTGGCAGTAGTCGGTGCTTCTCTAGGGCCACAGGTAGTTGACCGGGTTTGCAGTACCAGTCATGACTTTCCTCTCATTGGGATAATGAGGAAAAGAGATCCCATGCCAAGTAGCTGCCAGAAAGAATTTACTTTGAATGACCATTGATGAAGGAGTTAAAGCTAAAGAAAGGATGAAAAGTAACTCTGAGATAAGGAACAAGAAATCAGTACTTTGCTTAGGACTGCAAAAGTGGCATTTTAGGACAAACTTGTGAAGTTGTCAAAATACTCAGAAACCATTTGGGCTAGTGGGTATTCCTTGCATCAACAAAACAGAGACTTGGCTGGTAAAATAATATACCAGTCTAACCCTGGACAAGAAGAACAAAAGGAAGAGTTTAGTATTAAAAACCAAGCAGGTGCATCACCGAGGAGAAGCTGTATCCATGGAGATAGGGATGGAGGAAGGACCTACCTGCCCGAAACTGGAGAGACAGTGGTGAAGTACATAGGGCTGGAGAAGCTGTCTTAAAGTCAGTGGGGATAACTCGTCATTTCCCTTTTCGTTGCTCTCCCATCTCCCACCAGTTCCTTCTACTGGACAAACTTTGCTGGAAGTCTGCTAGCAAAGTTTGAAAGAAGAGAATATAAAATGTATTTTAGATCAAAGAGGCAAGCAGACGACACACAGGCCTTCCGACCACCCACTTGGAGAATCATTTACAGTTACCAAGTGGTGAGCGGTTATTTAGTGACACCACCTACTTTCTGATGCAAGTTCCAAACGTGACTTCTGCATCCTCACATCCATGTTAGAGGGGAGAGTGACATGTTTAGTGGAGGCCAGCAAGCATGAGCTGTACTCAGTTGGAAGATATACAGAAGGGTGTACTTTTCTGTGGCCATCTCCTGGAGAGGACCTTGGTGGTCAGAGAGATTCCTATGTACAGAATCACAGAATTGGGGGAAGGCCTTCTAGCCAAAGCTTAACACTGTTTAAATTTCTCAGTATTTTCATCATGGGGAATCTGAGATGCTAAATAATGAAGAGATTGTTGAGGAGTTTTGGGGTGAGACTTAGAAAAATAAAATATGCTCACCTTTCAGTGAGAACATTAGGGTTAAGCAAAAGAGGGCCTTTCTCATGAGTGTCCAGACTTTTGACATTTCAACATGATGCTATGGTCTACAAACATGTGGGACCACACCCATCGCTATTGGGAATCTATTTGGCCTGTGGGCTGCAGGTCATACTTATCTGTTGGCATGCCTGGCAGAATTCTCTGCAAAGAGTGGCATATTGTAGACCTGCTCTGTCCAGTGAGTGGCAACTGAGCACATAGACAATTGCTAGCATAACTAAAAGTTAGCTTCTGAATTACTTAATTTTTAAGAAACATTTACATTCATTGCAATTGTTACAAGCTAGCATGGGATTTCCAACATTCCTGGTAGGGAGGAGAGCGGCCTGAAGTGGGGCATGAGTGATAGAATTAAAATTTGACATGATTTTTATTTTACTGCTTCTGATTACTGTGGAGTTTTCCCTAATGTTTATGTATGGGTGCTTTGCCAGCATGTCTTTCTGTGAACCACGTATGTGTGGTACCCAAGGAGACTCCCAACTAGAATGGGAGTGACAGAGAGTTGTGAGCTGCCATATGGGTGCTGGGAGTCAAACCTGGATATTCTGGAAGAGCAGCCAGACCTCTTAACCACAGAGCCAGCTCTCAAGACACCATTTTATTTTAAAATGGAATTCCAACAGAGAAAGGACCCTGTGGTACTGTGTTAACAACTCCCGTTACTGCTGCAGCAGATAGAACTACTTTCAGTTTCAGCTTCCCCATAAAGGGTGCACATTTAATGTTTTCCTTGCCCTATTAGCAAGGGAAAAGAGCATTTGACCCCTAAAGGGGATTATAAGAGCCTGGTGTTTAATAGCAAACAGACCTACACTCTGATATTCTGTGCTGTTGATTGTATCAGTGGTCAATGACAAAGTGCCAAGGTGTCTTTGAAATATTGAGAATCAGTTTTTCTGAAATGTACCATGCATGGCTACTTTTGGCAAAGTAACAACATTTGGAGTATATGTCTAACAATTAAGAATTCAGAAGCAATGCTGTTTTCCTTCAGGAAGTGTGTATATATATGTGTGTGTGTCCACATGTGCAAGCATGTTTAAAATTTAAATAAGTCCTTCATATTTTACTGACATGACTTTATTGAAGTACTAGAAAATTTGCAACTTGAATGTACTTTCCAAATGGTGAGTTTTAGGCCATGCGTCATTTCTTTAACTTTGGTTCATACCCATTATTAGAATCTCTTCTGTACTCTCTATTAGCCACACCAAGATGAAAATATATAGTTAATGAAAATGTACATTTTCTCAGCTTCTGATGAGGTGTAGGAATAATTCCTCCTTGTCTCTTACGAATGCTGATGAATTCATTACCTCCTGGAACTAGACATTTTAACCAGGTATGATAAAATGAAACCTTCCCAGAGAGCAGATAGACAGATACTCATGACCTGAAGGCTTTCCCTCTGTTCACCAGAACATAGGCTCTCCTTCTAGGCAACATTGGATATTTTCCATGAAACAGGGCCAAGCTGATGATTGTGTGGCTTTGGGCCCAGATTCTATGAATAGCAAGAGCTTGTTATCATGGGGAAACCCAAAATGCATTGCAGACTTCGAAAATTATACTTAATTTTAAGATATGATTATTGGGCTCATAGGAGAGGCTGAGCAACTCAGGACTCATCACCCTTGGATCAATTCCAAATGAAAATATGTTTCAGTGAATCCTGGGCTTTGACATTAGCTGGGAGTAACAGTTAGAAATAATTAGTATTATTATATTTAACACATCATTAGTAAACTCTGACATAAGGTTGTTATTAATGATGATATCATATGCAGATAGCCCTTTATATTCACAATCTCTGCTTACATTATTTAATTTGCTTCTCATGCAATCCCAGTGAGAAGGCATCATAGACATTAAAATTAAGCACAGTGTGTATTGTATTTCCATGAGGAAAGCAAGATGCAAGTCCCTAAATGTGTACTTGTCCAGCAGTACTTACTCTGCTGTGGAACAATGTTCTTGTATGATGTAAAGATTTATGACTTATATTGGTTTAATAAAATGCTGATTGGCCAGTAGTCAGGCAGAAAATATAGGTGGGATGACCTGCCTCTGCCTAAGAGAATTCTAGGAAGAGGAAAGGCAGGGCCAGATGCAGAGGAAGCAAGATGAGAATGACTCACTGAGAAGAGGTACCCAGTCATGTGTTGTGGCTACGCGTAGATAAGAACTATGGGTTGATTTTTGTTGTAAGAGCTAGTTAATAATAAGCCTGAGCTATTAGGTCAAACAGTTTATAATTAATATAAGCCTCTGTGTATTTCTTTGGGACTGAACAGCTTTGGGACTGGATAGGACAGAAACTTCTGTCTATACTCACTGTCTTGGAGACAGAGGACTGGAGACTCAGACAGACCTTGAGAAAGAGTTCAAACAATTCTTGATTTTGATTTGTTCTTATTATTGAATGTATAGTGGGTTACAGCAGGGTGATACTAAAAATTGATCAGTATTTTGCTGCTCTTTCAGATGAAGCAGGAATGTAGATATATCTACACACTGTCCTCTGACACAGCCTGGGGAGTTCTTTTTCAGAGACTTCTACTGAAGCAAACTCAAGATTCTTTGCTTCAGCCAAAAAAGAATTTCAGGATGAGCCACTGTAACACACATTTGGGAGTTTATTAAAAGGTATACATAGAAGGGTTAAGAGAAAAGAAGTTCTGGGAGAGGAATAAGATAAACCCAAGTGAATGGATGTGAGCTTCTCAAAGAAGAATGGTGGTTCATTATCTTTATAGTAGCTATGTGTACCATTTTGGTGACTTTTGAAGTTATTACCATCAAAGCTTAGTCAAAAGACCTAAATGAGAACACAGATTGGTTTTTGATGGGTGCCTGATAGGACTACAGTGGAGAAGGTCAAACTCTAGGGCACAGAGTTGCAGAATGGTAGGATATCATCACTGTAATAGTCTTGTTTGTGAACATCCCAGAGAATATCTGGGAGAGGAGTGAGTTCATATACATTAAGCCCTAAGCCTAGTTTATAGCTATTTTAACATAAAGTGTCTATATATGAGAGAAATATTATCTGTCTTGGCAACTTTTACAGCCTGTGATAGTTGGGCTGGAATTCTTGATTCTCAGATGGTGAGGGTCTCAACCAGACTCCTGGGGGAAGGGCTCATTTCCTTTCTCACATCCATGTAACATTTCCTGTCTTTCTAACCTTTCTCAGCTCCATTATTTCTCGTTTTCTTTTCTCCCTTTCTCCTTTCACCTATCCAGATGGAGGTTTTGATACCCATGTGCTGCAGCCTCCCTGTCAGCAACACAGAAGGGGGCACAGGAGTTCGCATGTGTCCCAGAGAGTGGGTGATGGGACATGACATTTTTAGCTATCTCTTCATGGATAGTGTGTGTAGAAATAAACTCTGTGGAGCATGGCTCTTTCATACTTAGAATGATTATGAGCCATGGCTGCTTCGTGAACAGAGCTACAGTGACAGATCCCAAAAGAGTAGTTGATGTGGGATTTCCCTCTGTATTCTGTGGTTACCATTAATGAATAAAGAAACTGCTTTGGACCTNCGTGAACAGAGCTACAGTGACAGATCCCAAAAGAGTAGTTGATGTGGGATTTCCCTCTGTATTCTGTGGTTACCATTAATGAATAAAGAAACTGCTTTGGACCTATTGCAGGGCAGAACTTATCTAGGTGGGGAAAACTAAACTGAATGCTGGGAGATAGAAAGGGGGAGTCAGAGAGAAGCCATGGAACCGCCACCTGAGACAGTCACTGGGAACTTTACCCGATAAGCCACAGCCACATGGTGATATACAGATTAATAGAAAAGGGTTAAATTACTATAAGACTTAGCCAATAAAAAGCTAGAGCTAATGGGCCAAGCAGTGATTTAATTAATACATTTTCTGTGTGATTATTTTGGGGGATAAGCAGCTGGGACCAAATAAATGGCTCTCTCCTCCAATAAGTAGTTTTGAGACCTAATTATTTAAAAATCAACTTTAATGAGACAATTTGCATATAAAATACTTCCTTTTTCAGTTTTTTCCTGGATTAATTTTGACAAAATATGCACTCATGAAAGCATTATCCCAACTAACAGATAGAACATTTCCTAACATATATTTTAATATATACAATGCAAATAAGTCATACTTGATTTTTATTCTCAACTTTATTAAGGTCTAATTATTATATAAAAACTGCATATAATCAATGTATATACTTTGATAAGATTAGGCATGCTTGCTAATATCCCCATAATCTAGCTAATAAATGTATCTATCACCTTCTTATGTTTCCATATGCTGCTTTGGTTTTGTTTGTTGTTTATGATGGTAAACACAATATGGGGTTCATTTTTCTTAACAAAATTTTATAAACATTGTAACTAACCACAGACACTATGTGCTAGTACTCACCTCTAGAACTTAATTTACTTAATACACCTGCTACTTTATATAATTTAAACAGAAATTCACTATGTCTTCTCTGTGTCCCCTAGCAACAAGCATACTATTGTACTTTTCTGTATCTTTAACAATATTTGACCTCACACAAGAGTTTTCTTAAATTAGTTATAGCCTTGTTTTTATTTTAGGCAAAAAGGGGAAATGTAGTGGTATTTCATTTATATTTTAATAAATAAAGCTTACCTGAAGATCAGAGAGTAAAACAGATCCACTGTAGAGCCTTACAGATCAGGCAGTTGTAACACATACCTTTAGTCCCAGTAGCTACTACACTAGTTTGCCATAGAAACAGGGCAGTGCAGGCCTTTAATCCCAGTGGTACACACCTTTAATCCCAGCCCTAGAGAAGAGTATAAGACAGGAGGAGACAGCTCTCAGACACCCTCATTCTGAGATTCCCGGAGGCAGGATTGCCATTTCAGAAAGAGGTAGAGACAAATTCAGAGACAGAAATTGGGGTTCAACCTGAATGTCAGAAAAGCAAACCAGCCAGCCACACTGGCTTTTACCTCTACCTATCAATTTCATGTGTATTGTTTATTTTTAAAATCATCTTATTTGTTTTCTGTTGTTATTATTTTGCTTAGCCACTAAGTTTAGAAATCCCTAATGACTTCGGAAATTAATTCCTTGCCAGGTAAGTGGCATGCACACATTTTCTCCCATTCTATCAGTTGCCTTTCCACTCCTCTGACTGTTTCCTCTGCTGTATAAAAATGTTTTAGTTTGAACAACACGATTCATCTCCTTTTCCTTTGGTGGCTTATGTGACTGGTGTGAAAGCCAAAACAAATCCTTGCCCAGGTTAATATCAAAAAATGTTTCCTCCTAAATTTCTTCTAAGTTTCTAAAATTTCCTCCTAAGTTTCTTCTAGAAACTTAGAGTTTGAGGTCTATATCCATTCTGAGTTGATTTTTCTTAGAATGTGTACTAAGGACCCAGTTTCATTCTCCTGCTGCAGATGTCCAGTTTTCCCAGCACTATTTGTTGACAGGGCTATTATTTCTCCATTGTGTATGGTTGTCCCCTTACCAAAGATCGGTTCACCAAAAAAGAAACCCACAAATGCTTAGACTTCCACAACATTTGAAGCCACTGATGCTCAGTTTATGTGCCTATTAAAATATTATAGTCAATTGACAGGAATTCTATATTATATTGCTAAAATAAATTAAGCTATTAAGTATAATGGGGTTTTATATAAGATTTTGGTTTAAAGGGAAGAGATATGGTTTCATTTCTAAAATAACATTGGAGAACTCCAGAAAGAACACCAGAGAAAAAAAACCTAAACTCAAAGTTGATCTGCCTCACAATTCAACTATTTACAACACAGACCACCAGACTTCAGCCCAATCTGAGTTATCTTTCTGGACAATTCAGAGACTTCTAGAAGCCTTGCTTGATCTGAGGGTAGTATAAAATGAAGCAGAAGTCTGCCACAGATATACTGTATAACCTTTGAAAAGTCCCCATCATCTGTGAGCTGCTTCTGTGACCTTATCTCTAAGTGGTTGTGAAAACTGGGCTGGCAAGATAATGAAGTGGCTGAAGATACAGAGTGTAGAATCAGATTGCTTCAGGTTTCCATGTGAGCTTATACAAACACCAATTTCCCTGGACCTGCATTTTTATCATCCGCTCACTGATAGAAACAGTAAGGTTGCTGTATGGATGAAAGTTATAATTAAGAATGGCTTAGCATAGTACTTGGTGCACACTGAGCACTTGGTAGATATCAGATACTATTCTGTTTAATGGAGATAATTCATGAAGACTGATACCTCTTAAAAACTAATATCACATTTCAGTTGGCACTGTGTGTTGACTGAGGTTTCTGTCCTGCCCAGTCCCTCAGCCGTTTAGTCCCAAAGAAATACACAGAGGCCTACATTAATTATAATCTTATTAACTCAGGCTTCTTATTAACGCTTATAACTTATATTAGCCCATATTTTTTGTCTATGTTAGCCATGTGGCTTGGTACCTTTATTGGTGAGGCAGTCACATCTTGCTTGCTCTGCGTCTGGCTTCCTCTGTGTCTGGGTGATGACTGCAGACAGAAACTTTCCTCTTCCCAGAATTCTCATTGACCCACCTCTACTTCCTGCCTGGTCACCCTGCCTCTACTTCCTGCCTGGCTACTGGCCAATCAGCATTTATTTAAAATAAAAGTGACAGGGTACAGACCCTTGTCCCACAGCAACTGAATATGTATGCATGTGTGTGTATGTATGCATCCATGTCTGTATAGAAATATGAAAATACTTATCTTGTAATGCTCACATCTAGATGTGTGTAATGCCCAAGGCAATGTTTTGGGTTGTTGTCCAGCCCAAGAATTCTTGGTCCTATTGTCTCTATGAAGTAAGAGACCTTTTTGTAAGAAGATTTAACAATTTCCTAAGTTTTAGCCACACGCCTGAATGACCACCTGATTGATGTGTTTTGGCTCCCTGGTGGGGAATTATCTGGCTCTCCTTATCCCCTCCACTTTGTGCATTCTGAAGAAGATGAATAGGCGTGGACAGAGTTCATTCTGCTGTTCTGCGTTCTCTAATCAGTAAGCTTGGAATCTCAGAGAGGCCATGCTGATAACCTCCCTTCCCATTTCTGCTTCTTTGCCAACACGGGCCTCTACTGTCTGGCAGACTTACAAGTGACAAGAAAATTTCTTGCCTTCTGGAAGCTCCAGATGTTCTTGGGGTCAGCTTATAGGCTAATTAAATATTTTATCTTGACTGAAGCTTGGAAATCTTCAACTTCCTAACTTGGATCCTATTTTCAAACACTTGATTTCTTCTGACAACTCCCTCTCACCTAACGAACTAGTCCTGAATCTTTTCCTCTTGCGTACATAGGCAAGTTCTTGGTGAGAGATCAGAGCTTAGAACTGTGTATCAAAGGAGGATTGGACACTCTTTTCCCCACTTTGCTCAGCATTAGCCTTTTCAAAACAATTTCTGAGCAAGGAGGCTGCGGTGTAAGGCATTTATTTTATCCTGTATCTGCAGAAGATTCCCTTCCTTCACTTTCCTCTAGTTACTACTATTGTGTAGCAAGTACCCAGAATTGAGACAGCTTAAATCAGTTCCCTAGAAGGAAGTCAGACAGGGCACAGGGGTAGGGTTCATTCCTGTTCCACAGTGTCTAGAACTGTAGCAGTGAAGCCCTGAAGGACTAGGCATGATTTAATGGCCAGTGTTTCAAATTCTCTACAAGTGACTTCGCCCACAGCAGAAGCCAGCGCTAATATTTGGAGCATTTGTATGTGGACTTCTACTGAGGACAGGCCCAGGATAAGGATGTGCACCCTCTTTTTAATGGGAAAGGCTAAGTTTTTCCACATAATAAAGCCCTGGACTATACCTCGTTGTATCAGCTGACTGAAGATTTCATCTTATTATCATACGAAACATGATTGCTTTGAAGTGTGTGGGTACGAGGGATGTAGTCATACTTCAGATCTCAATTCCTGTTTAGAGAGCTCTCTTGGAACCTTGAATGAGGCAGTATAGAGTTCGTGAAAGGCCTCATTTTCTACCCTGAATATTCAGCTTAGGCAATGGATAGCTTCAAGAAGTATTAAGAGGAAAACAATATGGATTGCAGTCTCTCTCCTGCTTTTAAGAACATGTACATATGTATTACCACTGCTGGATAAGAAAAACAAAGAAATAGAACCAGTTCCTGGTTAGCCCTTTGACATGTAATTATTGTTTTTCTCATCAATTCTGACCCGTCAAGACTGGTACTGCAATTTCAGTCACACATTCATGGATAGGAAAACGGAGACTCTGAGATGCCATGGTGACTTTTCCAAGAGCAGGTGGCCATTGTAGTGGATCCTGCTCGCTAAATCCTCTGACCTCAGAACCCTAGTCACCCCAGGAGCCTTCCTCTGCTGGTGCTCATGGTGACGAGTCCTGATTTCTTACTGGATCAGCACACACATGGCTATGGAATCACAATCAAAGCAGAATACTATGTTGAGGGTTTTGATTTTATTTACATTTTAGAAAATGACATCTTTCTTTTTTCTTTTCTTTTTTTAAAAAATTTATTCATCATTATATTTTATTGACATTTGACATTTTTTATTTACTTTACATAGTGGCCACAGTCCTGTCTCTCCTTCTCCGCTGCCTCCCATCCACCCGCTCCCACCCACTCCTCCTCTGTCTCCATTCAGAAACGAACAGGCCTCACATGAGCTTGAACAAAGTAGGGCATGCCCAAGCTGAGGCAGAGCCAAGCTTCATGCCCGCATCAAGGCTCGGTGAGGTAATCCAGCATGGGGAACAGGTTCCCCAAAGCCAGCTGAACACCAGGGACAGGTCCTGATTCTACTGCTAGCAGCCTTACTAACAGACCGAGCTACACAACTGTCACACCCATGCGGAGGGCCTAGGTTGGTCCCGTGCAGGCTCCATGTTGTTCCAGAGTCCATGAGCTCTGGTGACCTCAGGTCACCTGTTCCTGTGGGTTTCCCCTTCATGACCTTGACCTCCCTGACTCAAACAATCCCTTCTCCCTTTCTTCAGTTGTACTCTTGGAGCTTGGCCCAGTGCTTGGCTGTGGATCTCTGCATCTGCTTCCAACAGTTACTAGATAAAGGCTCTCTAATGACCATTAGGGGAGTCCCCAATCTGATTGCAGTAGGCACCCTTTCCACTGTTGGTAGGGGTCTTATCTGGGATTATCAGTGTGGATTCCTGGAAGTTTCCCTGGCACCAGGTTTCTCCTAACCATGAGATGCCCCCCATCAAGGTGTCTCTTTTATTACTCTCCCCAACTACCTCCTGCATGCAGCCCAGTCTGCCTGGCCTGCCTAACCTGCTCCCTCAGGTTCCCACTTCCACCCCAAAATCTACTCCCTGCTTTGCCCAGAGATCTCTTCTATCTCCCCTTTCCAGGGAAATACATGCATCCCTCTTTGGGCCCTCCATGCTATCTTGACTCTCTGGGACTGTGCATTGTAGGCTGCTTATACTTTACTTACAATATCTACTTATGAGTAAATACATACCATGTTTGTCTTTCTGGGTCTGGGTCACTTCACTCAGAATGATTTTTTTCTAGTTCCATCCATTTGCCTGTAAATTTCATGCGGTCATTGTATTTTACAGCTAAGTAATATATAAATATGTAAATGTAACCACATTTTTCTTATCCATTCTTCAGTTGAGGGGCTTCTAGCTTGCTCCCAGGTTCTAGTTATTACAAATAATGCTGCTATGAACATAGTTGAGCAAGTATGTATCCTTGTGGTATGATTGAGCATCCTTTGGGTATATGCCTAAGTTGGTATAGCTGGGTCTTGAGGTATATCGATTCCCAATTTTCTGAGAAACCACAATATTGATTTTCAAAGTGGCTGTACAAGTTTGCACTCCCACGAGCAGTGGAGGAGTGTTCCCCTTACTACACATCCTCTCTAGCATAAGCTGTCATCAGTGTTTTTTAATCTTAGTCATTCTGACAGGGGTAAAATCATATCTCAGAGTCATTTTGATTTACATTTCTCTGATGACTAAGGATGCTGAACATTTCTTGAAGTGTATTTTGGTTATTTTAGAGTCTTCTGTTTAAATAAAGCTACATTTTACTACTCAAATAAGCACTCTATACAACAACTAAATGGCATAAAATAATTCATCCTTTAGGCGAGCCATAATTCAACTACCAGTCCACTACATGGGTAAATAATGCTTTTTATTTGTTTGTTTAATTTGGCAAGCATATATTCAGTTCCTGCCATATCCTACACTTTTCTCAAGAATAGGGATACATACAGCAGGGAAAAACATGGTCTCAGAATTTTTTTCCAGAGACAATAGAAAACATGCAATAAATGTTTAATCTATTATCAGAGAATGGTAAGTATGCTGATAAAAATCTAAAGCAAGGAAGTGGATGGAGAATGATATGAAACTGATTTTAACACTGTAGTCAAGAAGGACTTCCCTGAAGAAGTAATATTCATACAGAGGTGATAGAGAGTGCATCAGAGGGGGGGGGAGGAATGTGAATAAAGGAATCCACACTAGCTCTGAATAGAGTATAATAAGGGATTCCTTATTAAAGGGGAACTCATAGATCACAATGGGGAACAGGAACAGAATCCAACATCCAGGTGTGGTGAGCGGGCAGAGAGAGAGTGAGTAGGTGGACCTGCACCTTTTTGGTACCCAAGGCTATGCCCAACCTGGTCCAACAATTCAAAGGCCAAAGGAGGTTCCCCATCATCTGTCCCTCTTGTCTAAATAAGAGAGTTCCAAACCCAATACAAACCTGAATACAGCAAGAACAAATATCAAGTATAACAATTAGAATTATAACCAGCATAAACAATATTAAGAAATACATGCTAAAAGTTTCAATAATTATTCTATCCCAAGGAGTCTAAGTCTTGTATTAGAAATGACTTGGCTAAGTCATAAGAGGAAAGTAATTATGACTATCTAGTCTTCAACCCCATCGAAGACCTGGGAAGGGAAATAATATTACTTGAATAGGCAGGAAATGCAATCAAGCAACTTTCAAAATGTGTAGTAGATGACAGAGACAATTGGTTTCCTTAGGCAATCACCTAAAGTCTCATTTGCAATGTTGGAGCAACCAACTTTGGTTAAGTCCTAGAGTAACTGACAGACCATTTTCAGAGGCAAGAAAATTTTGAATACCATCTTACCCTGTCTTGGCAAGGTTTGGTAGTCTTTTTTGTTTTTGTTTTGTATCTTGCTTGTCTAGTCCATACACCCTGTATTCTGTCAGTGGTCAAGGCATGGGCAGTTCCTTGACCAAAGGCTAGTTTTACCAAGAAGAAAACAAGCTTCAAGTGGGTGTTTTTGGTGCTCAACATTCTCTCGGAAATAGATTGGTGCTGCCAGGAGCAATCTTGTCTCACATCAGCAGAAACCTAAGTTATTTAAATGTCATATTCTATTGTTCTTTGAAGTAGTTGAAGATTACTTATCTATCCATAATATAATATTTATACATCTAAAGAACCTGGTTAGTCTAATATAAATATTACAAACATGGATGACTATTGACCTATAATATTTAATACCTATATAATTTAAAGACTAAGACTTCATATCAGAATGTTAAACTATCTTTAAACAACTGTGCAACAAATGAGGACACCAACCTCAAAATGTAAACAAAGTATAAGTATCTTGATCACAGGTAGAAGTGTATGGTGCAATATGATAAATACATCCTAAAATTATGTCAATATACACAATGTCTTAAACAGAGGTAGAAACATGAATGCATACAATCTGACAAAATAACTTTCCATAGGTGTACAAATATTGTAAACATAAATAGGAGCATATTCAACATAACAAATATAATTTGAATTTATATCAATATACAAGAATTTAAACCAATATAAATTGTCTATAAATAGCTCACAAGTATTCACTCTATTACTCACTATTATTATTATTAGTGTGAGTAAGCTCACACTAGTCTACCTGGTATCCCATTCAATTTCCTTTTTTGTGTGTGAGATTTCTCATCCGACAAAATTTCCACCCCAACCCCCAACCCTATACCAGTTATAATCAACCTCTAAGTGATATCCCTAACCCTGAGGACAAGCTTTTTTGGGAGAAGGGCCATTTTCTTTTTGAATTACTTGCCCTGATGGGCAAAGAATCAGTCACTTAAGTACTGGGAATGGTATTCTGACAGAAGTGAGGGCTGAAGCCCTGCCACAGGCTGTCTGACTATATAAAGGGGCTATCTGAGGTTATGCCAGATAGGTGCACCATAGACCCAGTGTACAGCATTGAATCTAGAGTCAATATTACTGTACCATGTACATAAAAGTTTAATAAGAGGCCAGACCTGATGCCAATTGCTCTTATCACCTTCATCATCTTCATCCCCATCATTGCCAAGCAATAAGAAGGCAAGGCGGCTCGAAGTCAATGAGATAAGAAAAATAATAGGAAATGATCCTGGAGTTGGCAACCATCAGATCATAAAAAGCCTTGTCATCAATATGAGATTTTGGAGAGTTTTATTACATATATAATGGGAGTCCATGTGTTGTGTTATTTTCTTCCCCCCGGGAAGATGTGAACAAATATATTTTCACCTCAAACATGGCACCAATATGACAGGGCAAAGAAAAAAATCTGTCCAAGTCTTCTTTAAAGAACCAGTGAGTTTATTGAATCTACTTATAAGGGATTAGGTGAGTTGCAAGAAACTGCATTAACGAAAACCCCACAATAGGAGGTGTGTCTTAGTTACTTTTCTATTGCTATGAAGAGACACCATGACCAAGACAACTTATAAAAGAAAAAGTGCATTGGGCCTTATAATTTCAGAGAATTATAGTCCATAATTACCAAGGCAGAGAGCATTCCAGCAGGCAGGCAGATATGGTGCTGGAGCAATAGTTGAGAGCTTATATCCTGTTCCAAAGACACAAGGCAGAAAGAGAGAAAGTGATACTGGTAATGACATGGGCTTGTGAAACCCAAAAACTCACCCCCAGTGACACACTTCCTTCAATAAGGCCACACCTCCTAATTATTTCTAAGGAGTTCTATAAAGTGAGGACCAAGTATTCAAACATATGAACCTAAGGGGGCCATTCTCATTGAAACCACCACAATGGGTCGCAGCTGACCAAGGATACATTCCTGTAGGCATTTACATGATGTACAGACAGCTCGGTTGGTTGTGTCGTCCCTTCTCCCAGCAGTTGTTACTGCTTAAACAACCTTGGAGAGGGGCCTGTGATTCTTGTAAATTTCTTCTAATTTTTTAAGAATCTCTCTGAGACTTGTGAGTTGTGCTTACTTCCTGGTTCTTAGCCAAATACTTCAACTTGCAGGAAATCGTTTCACAACAGGATTGGAGGGCTTGGAATAGAAACGTTCCTTATACTTTAAGAAAGAACACCACTTGCTTGTGGTAGAAAGTGCGCTGATGTAAAAATGGTTGTTGCAGAGGGCTTGGGTGGCCCTTGGATTTGTCCTTCTGAGAGTTGTGATACTGTGGCTCAGGAAGTAACTGTAGAGAAGTTGAGCGTAGTTGGGCATGAATGTCATTGTAAAAGCAACCCTTATGCTTTGTACGGAAGGGTTGGCTGAGAAAAGCTTAGGGGCTGATAGAGATTCTAGAGCTGTGACGTTGAGTGATTGAAAGGAGCGTTGAGGGAGAGTCAGTCACTTTTGGATTGGGATTGCAGAAAAAAACTCAGCAGGGAATATAGTTTTTAATGTTTGAAGAAATATAGCACACTGGTACAGTTCAGCTCTGGTAGCGACAGTATGTGTTTGAGCTCTAGAACTATTATTTGCTGTCTATGACGTCTTGTAAAAGTAAGTTACCAGCATTTGCTCATTCATAAATGGAGATAGTAAAATGATCTATATCATATAGTTATGAATTTACTTATTATTAATATTATTGTTAATACCTATGAGGCTGTGTGATTCCTTATGAGAAGTCATGTCAAATAATATACTCATTTTTTAAACTCTAAAAATGACCCAAGTCTCTATCTGAAGTGATTATAACAATACACGCCTACTAGCAAAATTAGATGCAGAAGGGTAATTTAAAGAATATTCAAAGTATCTCCAGGGTAGCAGACACTCTTGCCCCAGTCACAGCATTTTTAGAGTAGCATTTAAATAAATTGCTGTGATCACGTACCAACAGGAACACCAATGTAAGGAAGGAATTGTTGGCTTTGGCTCATGGCTTCAGAAGGTGCAGTCCATGATCACTGTACTCCATGTCTCTGACTTTATGACTACTACCCTATCATGGTAGCACAGGCTTGTGGTGGAGGAACTTTTCCATGGCAGACTTCCAGTAGACAAAGAGGGGGGGAAGTACAGGGAGGTGCCCCGTGAGATGGAGACCCAAGGACAGACCCAGGGTGATCTACTTCCTCCATACGGGTCCCACTTTCTTTTACCATTCCCTACACCATCACATTATGAATCTGTCAAGGGATTAATCTATTGGGTAAGTCAGGACCCTCATGATCTGCGTGTCTCTAAGTGCCCTTCCAGACAGACCTAAAGCTATGTGTTACTGATAGAGGTATTGTTCGGTTTAGTCAAACTGACAATTGAGATTAACTGTCACATTTCGTTTGACATGGTTTGAGCTCACTCAAGTGATTCTAACCAATTTCTGTCCTTTTCATAAAACTGATTTTATGTCAAGAAGTACACTGATTATTAATATAACAAAATATGGCTGGTATTACAGTAAAATTCTTATATAATTAAAACCCAAATAACCCATACACTGGTAATATACGATGTGTATGCATTGACACAGTGTGGGTTGGATATATGTGTGTGTTAGAGTTCAGTGATGAATCCAAACATTTCTACGTTGTCATCTTTAATTCTGAAGGATTGCTGTGCTTGATGCTGTGTGTTATTTAAAGAGAGGAAGAGAAATTGATTTAATAACCTGTCACATTATACAACACAAGAAGAAATTGAAAAGAAAAAGCACGCTGGTATTCTTAGTGGAAAGAGAAATATTGTGACAGCTCTCTGGAGAAACCCTCATGTAGGAGCTGGTAGAGATCATGGTGATGCGTGAGGATGTGGGGGAATATGTTGCTCCCGTGAAATACATGGACATGGACCCTGACACTACAGAACTCCACATGCGGTGGCTGTTTCTCTCTTGTATAAGAAGAGTAAGAAAACAGAAAGCTTAATTGTTACTTAAAAATAATTTATTCCATTTTGTATTGACCAACTACTCCTTGATGTGGATCGTGCCATGGAATGTGGTTGATACACCCCAGTGACCCTTCGTTGAAACAAAACAAAACTTGTTTTCCATTTTCCAGCAGGCATCAGTTGTAAAAATATGTTCTTGGTTAGAGGTAGGTTTTGTTGTTTGTTTTGGTATTTTTTGTATTATTGATGCTTTGTTTGAATTTTCATTTTTACTTTCATTATTCTAAGTTCTTTTAGGGAGGAGAGAAAGAGCATAAAGTTGGGAAGGTAGGGAGGTGGAGAGGATCTTGGAAGAATTAGGGAAGGAGAAAGAATATGATCAAAATGTATAAAAAAGTTTTTAAATAAAAACCAGGAATAATAATTTTCCATTATCATTTCTTCTGGAATGTCTATGGACTCCATTTTTAACTGAAGTGGGGCAAAAATATGACAAAAATATAGCAATATAATATTTCTTCCAAGGAATCTAATACTTTAGTATAAATTCTGGCTTTTGGTGCAATTGACTGAATGAAGTTGTTAAAGAAGTGTCCATACCTCCCAGAGAACTACAAAATGTTCACCATTGTGAAATATGTTGGATTTGTTGCTTGTTGGTTTAGAGAAGTTATACCTTGTGGGGAACTCAAGGCTCCTTAGTAAGAGAGTTCAAAAGAGATCACAGAATTATCAAACAGCATTGAGGAGAGGACTTACGTAGGATGGCTTTATTCTAGATGGACTGCTGTCAGGAAGGCAGGGCATTCTGAGAGTGTACCTTAATAAATCTTATCAAAGTAGGGAGAATAGACTATGGATGAAGGTCCAGAAACAGATTTCACTCATCTTGTCCAGGGAAAGGAGATATTTGTGTATGTTTGTGGTTCAGACAATGTTTGTGTCTTTGCTGCAGGCATGGTCATGAAACTGTCTCATTTTTGTCATGCCCCACCATGGGCACAGAATGACCTTGTCTTCGTTAGTGTTTTATGAAAATCTTTGTTAGACAGGAGAACACAGATGCTCAATTGTGGATACCAGGTCAGCTCCAGGCTGCACCCGGTCAGATAGGCAGAGCCAAGTCAGCTCCATCAGTGGCCACTTTTCTCTTAACCAGAATGAAGCTCAGATGTTTAGCTGCTACCCTTCTAATGTAACCACAGACTAAATGTTAGCTAAGCATCAAGAGAAGGAGAAAATCAACTACAACAAGTCTTGCGTCCAAAGTGACTGACGTTTCACTCCCAGCTTTTTTCTTTGTTATTCCAAGAATGGTTCTGATGCTTAGAGTTATTATCATCTACATGTTAATGCTTTATTTAACACCATTTTTTCCCTCTGTTCTTCTTCTACCTTCCTGATCATATAAAGGAAAGAATCTCACAAATTCTTTGGGAGATATGCAAGTCTCTTTTCATCTCAATTTGTAGCTCTTTAAAATTAAATTTGTTTTGCATATGTAAAGAATACAGTCTGATTTTATATATAGGTATTAGAAGGTAACTATAATGTGAGGCAATTAACACATCTATGACATTACAGTTATCCCCTGCTTTTTTGGTTTTGGTGATAAGAGTGTGAAAATCTACATATTTCACACGAATTCCAAGAGCAGTATGATTTCACCACCTCAATTCCTTGTGCTGTACTGTAGTTAGAATTTTAGGCTTATTCATCCTATGTACCTATTTGTTTCTTTATGGTCTTTGACCTAAAAAAATAAGCGTGTGTACTTTTACCAGGGTTCAGGCAAGGAGAGTGCCTCACTTTTCCTTCACGTGGGATAGATGGCTTCGTTTCTGCCTCAGTTCTTACGCTGGGTTGTAGTAGGCAGGGAGGGCCTGCTTTTGGTCCCGGCCGCCTGGCTAGGTTACACCTAAAATAATCACACAGAAATTGTATTAATTAAATTACTGCCTGGCCCATTATCTCTAGCCTCTTATTGGCTAACTCTCACATCTTGATTTAACCCATTTCCATTTATGTGTATTGTCACTTAACTGTGGCTTACCAGCATGAGTCTAACCAGCATCCATCTCGGGCAGGAGAATCATGGCATCTGCCACACTGTCCTTCTTCTCATTTTAAGTCTCTGCTAGACGCTGGCGGCCACTGAATATCTCCCGAATGCTATGTGCCCTCCTTGTCATTTGTGTGAGAATGAACAGTTAGTTATGTCCCTCAGGAGACAGAGGGATGTCTGAATCACAACGCTCTTTACCAGCTTGGATGGGGGCATGAGGGAAAGGTACATTCCACACTAGAGTAGGAAGATGAGACAAGGAAGACTTCATAGAGAAGATATGACCTGAACTTGACCTTAGGTGGTGAACCAGAGAGGAATAAAGTGCGGAAAATGACTCTGCTTTCAAAGAAAAGCTTAAACTTCTTGTGAAACTCTGGCCCCAAGAGAGGGAGAACCCCAGTGCACAAGTCTTGGTAACTCAATGATGAATAGTTCTGACAAGACTGTATGCAGGGAGCAGCAGCATCGTGGCTAGGGCCTTAACCCCTCAGAAAAGATATTCTTTGCTATTTTTAAATACTGAATGAGAAGAAGAGGCCTGGGCATCCAGGGCCCCTGCTGCTCCTGAGTCCTCCCTTCAGCACAGATGGTTTTCAGAAGAGCTCAGCTGGAGAGAGGAAGGGACTTCCCAGGAGGGATTGCTGCTTTTGAGCTCTAAGTCCTTTGAATAGAGAATTACCCTGATGTGGTTTCCAGCTTGTGTGAATTTACTCAGATGGAGTCCTTTACTGTGAATCTACCAAGGAGACAGCCTGTAGGCAAATCAGATACGGCAACTGACATCTGCTCTATCGCCAGGTCTTGAGGAAGAGTGAGAGAGCTGGAAACTTCTCAATGAAATGCACTAAGTTAGAGCAGTTGTGTGGTTCAGCTTGTTGCATGTGACCCCACTCACATATCCCAAGTATCTCCCGTTACACTGGACACTCACTTCATGAATGCCTTTGAATTCCGTTTTGTCTGAGATAATCTCACACACTCTGCAGTCAGCCCTCCCAACAAACCACAGCAAACACCCTAGCTGCCTCCCCCTTCACACACGCACATGCACACACACACACACACACACACACACACACAGGAGCACACACATGCTTAATACATTGTTCCTTTCAGTACAGAGCTGTTTGGGGGGCTCATCAGATAAAATCAACCTGCAAAGTCAAAGCTAGAACAAACAGATTCAGTTGTAATTTCGGTGGATTTTTCAAGGATTATCAAACCCATTTTTAAACTATTGTGGATTTAGGAAATAAGGGCAGAGTACAGTAATCCCAAGAGGTCTAGAGTTTTCTCTCAGCATTGCTACACCCAGACATCTGACAACAGGTTAACACTAGGTCAGTAACTGAGTTGTGTGCATGCAGGAGGCACTTGAGTGTGAAGCTTTTGCAGAGATAAACATACCCTGTAGTTGCAGCATGTTTCTATAAAGCTAAATTTGATTTATTTATTTTTAATCAGCATACAAAGTATAAGGTTTCCTTATAGTTTTTTTTATTTAAAAGTTTTTTTTATTTCTCATACCAAGTCCAGTTCTCCCTCCCTCTTCTCCTCCAGCTTCCATTTTTTTCTGCAGATTTCATATTTCCTTACAGATGAATAAAATTCCATTGCGTGTATTGCCACATTTTCACTGTCCCAACATCTGTTGATGGGTACCTAGCCCAGGCTGGTTCGATTCACTGCTCTTGTGAATCATAGATGTACATCTATTATTAATCTAATGTCTTATTTCTTGATGGCTAAGTGTTTGAGAACTTGGGTTCTCACTGAGTCATTCCATCAATGAGACATTTTACCCAAATCTTCCCCTGAAAGCAATGTCCTCTGCTCACTATTTTTATGTTCACTTTATCTCATGTATCTTAACTATGTACCTAGGTCCACTTTAAGAAAGGGATCACAGCTGTAGCATCAGTACCCAACTAAGAAACCCATCAGCAGCACCTCAGACATCACTCTTGGATCTTTCTTTTGCTTATTCCCCTCCATCTGCCATGCCGGCTTCTGTGGTTTGAACTGCATTTCACTTTTACATGAGCATACAGCATATGCAATCTCCTGTTTAGCTTGTGCTCTCTTTCAGGTAGTACGTTTGTGTGTTTGTGGTATTGTGCAGAGTCTAGTTGATTCATCTCTGTCGCTGCATACTGTGGTGTGGTTATTATTTATTCTGTTGCTGGTTTAGGGCTACCAGGGATAATGTTGCTTGTGGACACTCCTACAGATAGATCATTTTCATAAGCATGTGGATTCAGTTCTTCATGTTACAAATGTCTGGAGGTATGATTGCTGAGTCATAAAGTGAGACTATGCTGCACTATGGTAGATGTTTTGAATAGTTTTCAAAAATGTTGATACTAATACATACTCCTAGGTAATGTGTAATAATAATTATCATCATTCCTCCTTCTTTTCATTGCAAGCATTCTATTGTGGTACTTCACTGGGGACCAAAACCAGGTCCTCATGCATTCTAGACAAGCTCTCTTCCTTGAAGCTGTATTCAGAACCCCTCACCCCAGAAGTGGAATGTTAGCACACATATTCTTTGAGAGTAAGAAGATAGACCATCACTGGATGGTGGTGGCACATGCCT
Organism: Bramus lutescens; assembly: GCA_001685075.1. Lineage (NCBI taxonomy): Eukaryota > Metazoa > Chordata > Mammalia > Rodentia > Cricetidae > Bramus > Bramus lutescens. The sequence continues at coordinate 98,536 of LOEQ01005862.1, read as the reverse complement.
TTAATCCCAGCTCTCGGAGGCAGAGGCGGATTGATCTCTATGAGTTTGAGACCAGTCTGGTCTACAGAGTGAGTTTCAGGACAGCCAGAGTGGTTACACAGAGAAACCCTGACTCGAAACAAACAAAGAAGATGGATCATCTCATACATTCATTAGACAGTTGACTATACCATTTTATTATTGATTTGTTTCTCAATTTACTCAGGTACTTAATTTATATCCATGACTGGCCTAGAATGTTCAGTAATCTTTCTACCTCAGCCTCATGAGCGCTGGGATTGCAAGCGTGTACCAACATACCTGAATATTCTATTTTTGATCTATCTCTTTACGATAAACATTTTACTTAAAGTTTCTTTACAATTTTATTCCAGATTATGCTCTATGTCCCTAACCCCAATGATTGCTCTTTCTACATCACTTCATCCCTACAACCATTATCAGCCTAATTATCCAGTGGACTTTTAAGATTTTACTATTGTATCCATTTCCATTGCCTTTCTTGTGTTGTGGAGCTTTATACGGTTGTGTTTAGCATCTGTTTCCTTTCCAGCCAATGTAAAACCAGTATGCTATTCTTGACTCACATATATTGTGAATGTTTTCCATGCTGTGTCATAAGCGTCATTGGAACCAAAGCTAAATCTCTGTACCATTCAAAACACAGCTACTCACAGTAAGAAAATGGGCTAGATAGTCATAAATAAGATTCTGTTTTCTCATATAAAGAGATGTATCTGATCTGGCCCAGAACCTCCTCATTACTACTGAAATCCATATTGTTTTTCCTGTGTTATTTTACTATATTCTTAGCAAGTTGAGTCCTTATTATCTCCATAGCTGTTCCTTGAAGACAGAACAGTTGTTGAATTGCTAGATATCTTGTCTATATTCTAAGCAGGAAAAAAAGTGAATGGGAAAAAGGCTATACCAGTTATGTTTGGAATTTCATCCCTGATACTCTATCAGATGCTCATATTTATGGCTTTAAAAAGTTTTATTATTTTAAAACAAATA
>LOEQ01005862.1:49467-80917 GCA_001685075.1 Bramus lutescens | reverse complement strand
TCTCTCTCTCTCTCTCTCTCTCTCTCTCTCTCTCCTGTCTGTCTGTCTGTGTAAGAAGTACCTGTGGAGGTGCAAAAAATGTCTTCTTCAGTTGCTTTCTCTGTTTTGAGAAGGGCCTCTAACAGAACCGGAAGTGGACCACGTTGGCTAAGGAGGCTGACCAACAAGCCCTAGGAATTTTCCTGCCTTCCTAGCACTCGGGTTACAGATGCCACCATACACAGCTTTGTCACAGGACTGCTGGGTATCTGAACTCAGATTCTCATGCTGATGCTTACGGCTAGAGCCATCTCCTCCACCCTCCACCCTCATGTTAACTTTCAGTTGCATAGCAGAATCATTTGGAGAATTTCTAAAAAAAAAAAAAAATAGGCAAGCAACTCATCTTCTCACACACCCCCACCCCGCAAGAGATTCTGAGTTCGGTAGGTTGATTCCAGTTATAACTATTTTCTTGAAACTTTCTAAGTGGCGTTAATTGGCTACTGTGGTTGAGAATGGCTTCCTAAGGAGCAGAGGGCATTTGCATCCCTTTTGTGGAGAGTTGATGGTTGGCAAATAAGCTGATTCTGGTGGGTTTTATGATGAGATCTATTGCTTTAGAGCCATAAGTTCTAGAACTAATTTACCATCAAAACAGTGAGCCATATATGGTGGCTTAGAGACTCGTAGCCTTTATGTTGCCATGGCCTGGGGAAGAACTTGACAGTGGTGGTTTCTAAACGTGATGAGACCCCAAAGAGAACTTTCAGTATGACTGTTAGCAGACTGTGACAGGGCCTGCGGATGCCGGCTAGGCTCACTTGGAAAAGAGGCTCCGAGTGAAGGAAAAAAGTGTCCCACTTTAGTCTGGCCATAGACTGCCTCTTTGTGCCCATAACTATCCTCCCCATGCAGTTCTGTGTGTAGCCTGTGCTTCCCCAGCTCCACTGTCTCTTTGTTGAGCTGCTTTTCTTTGAGTTCACTGGCATCCATCAGAACAAATCAAATAGGCATAAGCAGCAACTCAACTAGCTAGGCTGGGGAGATGCCTCGATGGTTAAGGGCACATGCTGCTCTTCCAGAGGACCCGACTTTGATTCCCATCACCCATGTCTGGCAGCTCACAGCAACTTGTCATTCCAGCTCCAGGGGCTCTGGTACCTACCCTCTTCTGGCCATTTTGATCATGGGGACATATATGGCTTGCAGATAGATGCAGACATACACATACATGAATAAAAATAATAGTAAAAAGAAACTCAGCTATCTTCGCATTAATGGACCTGATGAAAGGGTAGGATGGGAGGAGAGTGTGAGGCTGGGTTTGAACACACACCTTCACACCTAAAGTGATAAGGACATTTTTTTAAAAAAAGAAAAAAGTTCTTATGCTGTTTAAGAGCAAATCACCATGACTTTAATTTTCTTGACTTGAAGAGTTTGAAGGAAATTTGAAGTCACAATTGTGTGAAAGCCCCCAGAAACATAGAACATTGGAAATTTAAATTTAAGAAGACAGCCCTGAAGAAACGTGTTTCACTGTTCAGAAAAGTTGAAGTGTCAAGAAAAAGAGACAATTTGTATAATTAGGAGAACTCCCCCCAGCACCTGTGTGGTAGTATTTATATGGGTTATGTCTGGGTTGGTTTTTTTTTCTGTTTTAATTTTTTTAACCACCTAACACCTGCTGGGAATCGCTGTGCTGTTAGGAGAAATGAGGGTGGGATTCAGTTTCTCAGCGGATGCCACAACATAATTAGCCCAGAAGTATAACTGACTGAGCAGCAGAAGGCCGGGAAGGCATGGGCGATTACCACAGGGTTCCCCTGTTTCAGACCACAAAGGGTTTCTTTCACTGACCTTCCTCAGACAGTGGGGACCAGAAAGAAAAGAACATTTGGCCCTGAGGTCAGCAAACAGCGGTTCAATGGATCTATAGGATGCCGTAGCTGAGAATTTAGAGGCTATCTGGACGTCCAAACCTTTCTATAAAATGAAGACATTAAGACTCAAGGAGACCGAAAAATGTTTTCCTAATCAAGTTAATCAAGTCTCCTAGGCTCCAGCTTATTGCTGTCTCACAGCAAGCACCCCAAAGTTCAGATAGACAGTTACCAGTTCTAGCATCGCACTGCCTTGTTTGCAGAACCCTGCGAATGAGGGAGCCTTCCCATCTCCCATCTGGCAGCGAGGGATGAAATGGCTGCCGGCGGACCAGCTCTTTTACCCAATTCATATTTCTGTAGTCTGCAGGGTGGAAGCAACTGCCTTGGCTTGTGCTACGAAAGATGTGTGATGCCTAGTAGCCTACAGGTCACGTTCTTTCAGTGCGGTCTTGAGACCTTAAAATCTGTTACTGGGGTCAGCACAAGATGTGTTTCTAGGCGTTTTTGTTTAGATTATATGGGGAGGTACATGCGACTTTTTATCTTTGTTTCTTTTATTCACCTGTCCTTGAGGCAAGCATTGACAAAAATGATTCAGCGCGGTAGGTTCTCCTAGTCTATATCAGGGAGAGCAGATATTTGTGTGTGAAACACCATGCTGGAAGCAAATTTTGAATAAAATTCCCACTCCACTGAATGAAGGCAATGATAGACTAACTTAGAGAAGAACAAGGGTTCTTCAGCCTGGCTATTAATGCTAGTTGTGTCATCCTGGGTGAGTTTTCGGAGCTTAGCCTTGCTCATGTGTAAAATGGAGACAGTAACAACCACCTTGTGGGAAGGACAGCTGCTTTAAACACACAAACATTTGCTTTTATTATATCTATTGCCTTAGGGTAATAGATTGCCTTTTATTGCTATGAAGAGACGTAATGACCACAACAACTCTTATAAAGAAAAACATTTAACTGGAGCTGGCTTCAGCTCAGAGGTGTAGTCCATTAGTATCTTAGTGGGAAGCATGGCAGAATGTAGGTAGACATGGTACTAGAGAGGTAGGTAGCTGAGACTTCTACATCCATGCATACACCAGGCTTTCTAGAATATCAGAACAAACTCAAAAAACGGCTCCTAAGAATCACACTAATGAAAAAGCAGAAGCTGGTCTTTTCTCTTGTCTCTTCTTCCATCCCTCTCACTGGACTCGCTTTGGAAGGCACTAGAAGAGCTCCCTGTCTTGATTGGCTAGTATTGGCAGTGGGAAGAGATCTGATAGACATATATCTGGCTGTGTGGTTTCCTGTGGTACCTGCAGTCTTAATTTCTGGATTATATGAGAATGAATTCTTGATAAATCTTGTTCTAATTTTCTACACGTCCACGTAAGAAAGGAAGGGGGAGTATGGAGAAAGATGGAGGTGTGGAGTGAAGATGGAGAGAGAAACAAAGAGAGGGGAAAGAACGAATAGAAGAAAAACCAGCAGATCTTTCTGTAATACTGTTGGCTAGTTTTCCTTTCAGTCATCGATTGAGAAAGTGTACGTATTTCATGTAGATGTGCGCTGCAAAGTAGCATTCTGCATCCCGTAGTTATTAATAATGCAATTGTCTTTCCTCAGTGGGGTTTGGTAAAATATTATTCTACCTATTTAAAAAATTATGTCTGTCTTTTTCTGACAGAATTCTCACGTAGCCTAGCCTGGCCTTGACTTACTATGTAGCTGAGGATGATCTCAGATCCTGATCCTCCTGCTTCTGCCTTCCAAGGGCTACCACTCCTGACTTCCCTTTAGCCATTAAAATGTACTTCCTGAGCACAGACAGATCTATGTAGTCTGATAGCCAATGCATACTGTTTTCACTCTTGTATATACTTAGAAGAAATGATATATAGACGAGCTGCAGCTTCCAGAAAGCCCTTCTGTGCCTTTTCTCCCTTTCAAGCTCATCCAGTCCTGCATGTACACTTTTTAGTGCATAAACGTGTTCTATTGTCTAGCTACTTCCTCTCTCAACATGCTGTTGTAGAGATGTTTCTGGGTTCTCTTGAGTGTCTGTAGTTTCTCCTAACAGTCCTTCATTTGACTATAAAATATTTTCACTTCTTCATGTGTTTTAGACATTTATGCTTTACCAGTTTTCAGTTACTAGAAATAGTCTTATACAAGTATTTTACCAAATAGATATTTTTAATTCTCTTGTGCCAGTACATAAACATGAAATTGCTGGGTTGAGTAGTAAATGTATGTTTAACTTTCTAAAAAAAAGTCCCAGGTGGTTAGTTTGGTCATTTGCACTCCCACTTGTTTTATATTCATGCCAACATTTGATATTATCAAACGTTTAAATTTTAACAAGTATAATGGTCATAGACTTTCAGCTATGCTAATATTTCAGTGTTGTGTTATAAAGCTTAGGGTTTTTTTGTTTTGTTTTCTGAAATGCCTCTAAAATGAAAAAAAAGTTAAAATTTGATTAAATATAAATCTTTGAATGTCTATTGAAAATTAATCCTATCTAAGAAATCATTGTCTTTCTCTAAGTCACAAAAACATCCCCTTCTGAAGCTTATAATGAGAGTATAAATTGCATCGTACTAGGTGTCTTTATAAAAATGGCTGTATTTAAGAAAAGGCATGAGATGGACTTCACATTTACCATTATTGCTTTATTTCCTTAGGAGACTGGAAAAGACTTGTGGGTGTTTGCTTTATTACTGGTGCTCTGGTTTTATAGAGATTCCTATTTCATATTAGAATAAAAAGACTATAGAGATGATTGACAGGGTGTTCCAGAGAAAGCTGAAGCCCAGAGACAGGCAGGGACCTGTTCCTTCTGGCCTGTGAGAGGAAGGGGTCTCTGCTCCAGATCAGATATTTGTAACCAGCTCAATTTTGCTGACTCATGCCTTCTGCATTTTAAATAAAATTGAATAAGCAATTTAAAAAATATCACCTTCTGTTTCCTCATAGATGGTTTAGAATCCTAGTTTTTATTTAAGCCTATGATCCATGACAGATTCCTTTTTATTTATAGAATGAGATAAGATTTTTTGTTAAGTACACAGAAATACACAGATGTCCAATTGTTTCAGCAATACTTTGTTTTTGTAGAACTAAGAATAGGAATCAGGGCCTCACTCAGGCAAGGCAAGGGCTTTGCTTTCCCCCACCCCTGCCCTGGTTATTAAAATGTTTCAAACATTTTTCCCATGAATTTTCATGACTCCTTTGTTGAAAACCAGTTAAAGTGCTGCTCAATTGTAATTCTAGTCTCCCTAGACTCTACCTGTTCAATTTGTCCACTCTCTAGTGTTTGCACCAGTATCATCTTTTTAAAATTATTATTTTATTTTTTAGGACTAAATATTAAATTCATATAATCTAAACCAGCCAATATTCTTATTTTTAGGGTTATTTTTACTTTTACATTATGTAAAATTTTCTAGAAATTCTAAGTTCGGGAGAACAAGTTCTTTAGAAAATTCTCCTCGTATTTTGATGGAGGTTTCTCCATCAATTTAGTGAAAATTGACATAGTAACTAATTAGCTTAACGTGATAAAGCTGTATTCAAAAGCACTGTAAAGTAAATGGAGAACAGTGCCAGAGAGATTGTTCAGTGGTTGAGACCATTAGCTGCTCTTGCAGAGAATCCCAGTTTGGTTCCCAACATCCAGTGTGGGCTCACAGTAGACTGTAACTCTGGTCCAGGAGATCTGATGCCCTCTGATGACTTCCACAGGTATCAGGTGCTCAGGTAGCACATAGACATACATGCAGGCAAAACTCTCGTGCATAAAAAGGCCAGCTATTATTCTGTTCTTTTGTATCTCATGAAAGGGAGAGCATCTCATAAAGATGCTGTAATGTGAGATTAGGAGATAAACCTTTATGGATCAAAACTTCCCAACTATTACACAGTGGGTATTAAGTTAGGAGAGTATTCTGTAGTCAAGTTTTTGAGTTTCTCATTGAATCTTTTAAGAAAAAAATAAAAATATGAATTGTAACTGAATGATAATACACAAATATAGTCTCATCTTTAAAGCTTTAAACATTATTGATAATGTCTGAATTCTTTTGAATCTCAAATCTCCTATCCTGAACATTTTCCACATCATTTCTCACTTGGGGGCTTTTCCTTAGACATTTGCTTATATACATACATGTACCTAAGGCATCCAAAATATTACCATAAGTAACAGTGAGTACTGTGTTTCAGTAAATTTCCTTGTTACTTTCTTCATGTTTATCAGTGTCACAAATGGTATATCATCTTGCACACAAGTGCAACAGAGAAACAGATGGGCAGAACTCTATATCATGAAGCAGGCTTGCGCTGGAGTTAACAGATAGTAACAGAGGGGTCAGGGAAGGGGGCTCTGGTGCTACACCACCCACGTTGGAGTTCTTGCTTTGTCATTTATTAGATGTGTGATTTGGGTCTGCTTGATCATACTACAGGATTGCATAGACTGTTAAGAGGATTAAATATGTTTAGCACAGGTGAAACACTTAGAATAGTAGTGGCCAGTGTGTTCCACACTTTCAGCTCACTAAAGCTTGGATTTAGTGGTGTGTATCAGATAGCTATTGCTTCCACGATGCTGGAGAACAAATACCCATGAAAGCTGCCGCATAGGAATAAAAGTGTTCTTTGGCTAAGGAGTCTGTGCTGGGATGGTAGCCAGATAGCTCAAATTGGGCTTCTTTAGTTCTGTTTGATTGAACACTTCTACTGAGTCAATTTCTTAATTCCTCCTGGGGTTAGAGGGCCATCCCATCCATATTTTATTTGTTGTGACAGCAAGAGTCCCAGAGAGAGAATCACACAGACTTTTTATACCTGGGCTCAGTCCTGACACACTGTCCCTTCTGTCTGTTCATAAAGAAACTTAAAACAACAAAGGCAATGTGTGGGTAAATCCACAGTGCACTGCAGGGGAGGGGATCTCCATAATTACTTGGCAAACAGGAAGGATCCAATGGTGGAGGAAAATTTGGGCTGATATTGCAACCCACACTGAGTGTGGTCCGGGTGTCCCTGGGGACTTGCATCTGCTCCTCTCATTTTGGACAGCAAACACAACGAAGAGGAGGTGGCTGGTGTCTCTGTTGTCCTATCCCAGCCTGCCCTCCTCGATACATTTGGAATAACCACTGCCCTTCCACTAGTGAGACTATGAGAGAGAACGCCTCCTCCAATCCTTCCTCTCCGATGGGCACATCAAGTGAAGAGTAATTTAAAATGAGCGAAGAGCGGACTGCGTGTAGATTTTTCAGAACACCTGCATCTTATTTTAGAAGCAATTGACGCTCTTGGCCTGGTTAGTGTTTGGGCAATTTGGAGTGATTAAAGAATTTTGCATTTCACAAGTGCTTCTGTGTTCAGATGAGCCAAATAGGAGTTGGGCACAAATCTTCAGGGCTTTTTTTTTTCTTTTTGATGCACTTTTAATTACTAACTGCCTGAAAAACATGGCAAAGATGTGAAGTTCCCAGTGTCCCAGTTGAATTCATAGCAGGACAGATTTAGAAGCCTCCCTGGCAAGACTCATCCACTTGGTACTTTCTTTCCTCTGTTTCCTTTCTCATATTTAACAACAAAAACTCCACGCCTCTGTGCTTGTCACTTTTGCTCTCATGGTGTAGGCTTGAAGGAAGTCAGCTCAAAACCAGTGTTCTCTTAAGTAACAATTATCCCTCACTGATGTGATGAAGTGGAAGAGCTGGGAATGAAGGAGGAAGGAGTCACGAAGATACACAGTGAGGGTATATTGGAATATATTAATATATATTCTATGTTTTCGTTTGCTTGTGACCTCAATATTCTGAAAGGAGAAACCTTTGCCTTAAGGAAGATTGGTATTATTAAAGTCACAGACCAACAGGAGAGTGTGTACAATGGCCTTAAGTAAATAGCTCTTGAGATGCCATATCTATATTTCAAAGCAAGGATTCTCAACCTGTGTGTCATGACCCCCTCCTAGGGGTTGAATATCAGATATCCTGCATATCAGATATTTATATTATGATTCATAACAGTAGAAAAATTACAGTTTTGAAGTCACAATGAAATAAAGTTTATGGTTGGGGGTCACTGCACCACGAGGAACTGTATTAAACAGTTATAGCACGAGGAACTGTATTAAACGGTTATAGCATGAGGAAGGTCGAAAACCACTGCTCCCAAGCAATTCTCAAGCCTGATGCTGACCATGGAATTGTTGCCTTAGGTACCCAAACCATGAACACAAGAGAAATGCTAGCAAGGAGTGGACTTAGAAGTCTTCTTTTAGGGGTCTAAAGAATAGGAAGGATGTCTAAAGCACCACCAATAACCCTTATAGACTAAATATACAAGATGCTAGCTGCTAGCTGCCTGGTCCTGAGGGAAATGAGCTTCCTCAGCCTTGAGTTTCACAAGAACCACAAAGAACCAAGGCACAGGAACAGGCAACCCAACCCTGCTGCCTGGAGCATGTGTTTCCCCTCTTCTCACATGTGTTTGTAGCAAAGAGGGAAGTGACTGGGGAGATGGCCTGGTGGATAAAGTACAAGCTGTGCAAGCCTGAGGACCGGAGTTTGGATCCCTAGAACATACAGAAAAGCTAGGCAGGCACGGTGACCTTTCTGTAATCCGAGCACAAGGAGACAGAGACAGGGGTTCCTCAGAGTGAGCTGGCCAGCTAGATTGGCTGGGATTGGTCAACGAGAGATGCTGCACCAATAAATAAGGCGCAGAGCTATGAAGGAAGATACCTAACATCAACTTTGGGCATCTATGCTCACATACACATACATGTACACCTGCACACACACATCACAGGAACTGCACATGTGCAGCACACACACACACACAGACTTTAAGATAAAGACACACACAGAGAGAGACTTTAAGATAAAGAAATAATGAGGTACAGTAGTACACCCCAGTAGTCCCAAGTATATTTGGAGGCTGAAATGGGAGAAGCATATGAGTCTAGAATTTTGAGGCCAGCCTAGGCTACTTCGTGAAACCTTGTCATGGTCTTGCAATCTGGTTTGAGTGAATTCTATTTCTGGTCTGTTCACTTCAGCAACCATGAACACTTGTATGTTTCCAAAAACTTTTAAAATGTGGAGTACTTTTAAAAAACCTTTTAAAATATGGAGCACCATAGTGTACAGAATTGGAGTCCCTGAACTTAATGGGCACTCATAACCCAGCTAATATGTGAATGACACAAGGCAGGAGGTTTCCAGATACTTTTAAGTGGCAGCTATTGTATCGGCATCTAATATATTATTTAAAATAACCTTTACTGAAAACCCTGTGAGTTAGGTGGTGGTATTTCAGTGTACAGCCGGGACACCAGAGGCACAGGAAAGGGTTACTTAATGCTAAATGGCTGGCAAGTGACCCCACTGCCCTTCTAAGCTAGCCTGAGCTCCAAAGTTAATACATTTTCACATTCCATAGTTGATACTCTCCCCAAATGCCTGTTTGCCTGTTAAGACCGAAACGGCGTGCATTTCCCTTCCTTATGTCCCCCCTCTTCTCGGTCCTATGATTTTGCTATGCCCTACTTTGCTTCTCTGCCCAAAGTTCCGCTGCTATTTCTCTGTGTCGGTTGGTGCGTCTGCCCATGGGTATCACAGATCTCATGCCAGGCTGGCTCCTGTGGTTTGATGGGCATATGTCAGTCATTTTATCCTTGGCAGGGGAAAGAGCTCACACTGCTCACCTCCAGAGACACGTCATATTGTCTGCCACTTGGGACAATTACCAGCACCTTGGCCACCCTTGTACCTCTGAAAAGTGGAGACCATGACACTGCTGGAATGTTAGGTGATGTGGACTTCAGTGATACACAGCATTTTAGCCTCTTTATCCCTAAGAACCATGAAACCCAGATCCCTTCTCCATTTTGGTGACTGTATTTACAGTGGCTGTAGCCAGACAGAGATTCTATTATGTGGGAGCTAAGGAGCTTTTTCTATTGTTGGATCCCATATTTTCCCGATTGTCTTGTTTCTCTATCCTGGAAGCTCATGTGGTAGGAAAATCTGAGAATTTGATGATTAAGGAAAGTAGTTGTATAGTGTGATGCTTAATCTCAGCTATCAAATTGATGAGCTCTAGGACCACCTGGGAGATAATCAGGGGTTGTAGAATATAATGTTAAGGTGTGCTACATTTGTTTATGCTCTGGAACATTTGTTTAACAGTGTAAAGATGTGTTACTTTTGTCTGTGCTACATCTGTTTAACTCTATGAAACTGTAATTCTTTGCCTGTCTAAAACACCTGACAGTCTAACAAAGCGCTGAACGGCCAATAGCTAGTCAGGAGAGAGGATAGGTGGGCCTGGCAGACAGAATAAATAGGAGGAGAGCCCAAGAGAAAGAAGGAACAAGATAGAACAGGGCGAGGAGGACATCAGGGGCCAGCCACCCAGCTACACAGCCAGCCAATAAGAGGGAAAGTTAGATTAGTAGAAGTAAGGGAAAGATAAAAGCCCAGAGGCAAAAGGTGGATGGGATAATTTAAGATAAGAAAAGCTGGCTAGAGACAAGCCAAGCTAAGGCTGAGCGTTTACAAGTGAAAATAAACCTCCATCGGTGTGTGAATTATTAGGGAGCTGGGTGGTGGGCCCCCAAAAGAGTAAAGAGTAAGATACCAACAGCAGCATTTTGGCATTCCAAGGTGGGGCTAGAGCGAAAGGTAATACACGAGCTGCGGACCTCGGGTTATCTTCACTGGGCGAACTACAGTGGGCAGACTTCTCCACTGTAGGAGGCACCATTCCCTGGGCTGGGTTCCTGGGCGGTGTCAACAACAGGAAGGCCCTTCTAGCCATCTGCTCTCCTGCTGTCACCTTTGCTGTATTCTCCTCTAATCACTGGTTTTATTTTATTGTGACATTACATGATTATGTATTAGCTTTCTTGTGTATTTGTGGTAGGATGATTGTCATCTCAAACTTTCTGTTCTCTGAAAACTTTCAGTCTTCTAAAAACAGTGAAGAAAGATCACCGTGAACAGCCACGTATCAGTCACCCAGTCACCCGGATTTGTTACCGTGTTACCATGGGAACTTGACTGCGATGTTGATCTATTTGAATGTATGGAAAATAAATTATGGATGTAGCAATAGAAGTTGTGATGTGGTGTGTGAGTATGTGTATGTATGTATGTGTGTGTGTATGTGTGTGAGTATGTGTATGTATGTGTGTGTGTGTGTGCTAGGAGATATATGTACATGTTTATGTGCTGACATGCTCACCTATATAACTTAAAAATGGGTGTGGAGGTACATGCTTGCACTCTCAATGCTGGGGCATGGGAAGCAGGTAGATCCCTGGGGCCCACTGGCCAACCCAATTAGCCTAATCAATGAGCTCTAGGCTAATGAAAGACCCTGTCTCAAAAAACAAAGTGGACACTCTGAAGAATGACACTGACATTCTCCTCTGGCTTCCACACTCTTACATACGCACATACACATATATGTATGCATGCATGCATGCATGCGCGTGCGCACACACACACACACACACACACACACACAGTAGAATATTCAGGTGCTGTAGAGGGAATCTAGGCAGGCTTACCTGTGGTAAATTTCTAAGCGATTAAAGAGCTACAGCGAAGATCTTTTCCCATTCTATAGGCTGTCGTTTTGTCTTGTTGACTGTGTCCTTTGCTTTACAAACATTGGATGGATCTAGAAAACATCATTTTGAGTGAGGTAACCCAGACCCAAAAAGGCAATTATTACATGTACTCACTCATAAGTGGTTTTTAAACATAAAGCAAAGAAAACTATCCCACAAATCACAATCCAAGAGAACCTAGACAACAATGAGGACTCTAAAAGAGACATACATGGATCTAATCTACATGGGAAGGAGAAAAAGACAAGGTCTCCTGAGTAAATTGGGAGCATGGGGACCTTGGAAGAGGGTTGAAGGGGAGGGGAGAACAGGGAGGGGAGCAGAGAAAAATGTAGAGATCAATAAAAATCAATAAAATAAAAGAGCTACAGCGAGAGCATCCTCGCAGGTATCTCTTTGCTTATGGTGATTCCACACATCCTTATCATCTCTGGTTTCTGTCTTGTTTATTACTGTGGTTATACCAAAGATGAAGATCAGGGACCCTTGGCAGACATTTCGTTTTTGCTTCAGCTGCCCAGTCTCCCCTGGCCTCTTTCTATTGGAAAATCTTTGTAAGTTTCAGGGAGGAGACTATGGCCTCTTCTTTCCCATTAGCAGTCTTGGGCTCCACAGATCTGTCAGGCCAACACTGGATTTGGGAGTTAAATTAGAGAGAGTGGACAGGGACCTCTTTCTCTCTTGTGGCATCTGCCACCAGGACTGCAATTTCTTCACCAGAATTGGTTGAAAGGGGAGTCATTAGTCATTTTTCTTAGTTGTTTAGCCCTAAGGTTAGTTTGCAAGTCTCCACAAAGTTCTAGTTGGTCTACTTAAAGATTTTGACAGCTATTTTTCTTCAACTTTCCTCCCTCTTTCCTTGTCCAATTCAGAAATCCATGCTTCAAATATTATCATACCCTGTAGATGGATACATTTGCAAAAGATATGAAAATTCCACAGGTAATTTTAGGCAGGCATCTAAATGCTTTCTAAACATATAAAAGTATCTTCTATGTTCATAATCAAGTAAGTGTTAATTTTGAAGGCATAAATATTCAATTATCATAATTGATTGGGAGTTTATAAATGATACTATCCAGTATTGTTGAGAATGCCAGGGAGGGATGTTCCTTCCTAGCTCTGATGAATGCCCTTGGAAAGAGGAACTCAGGAATGTGAACCTTATGTCTACAAGTTGGAGCCTCACAATGTTCTTCTTAATGGAGAACATATGAAAACAATTTCCACTGAGAACAATAGGGAAAGTGATTATATAAATTCTGATCATATAACTCATTAGTGTTCAGCTGGTTATAATGAGATTTGCAAGCGGGACTTACTGATGTAGCTCATAGGATAATACTATTAAATGGAAATATATGGGTAGGGAGGTAGGTCAGGGAGATCAGACAGGAAAGTGCTTGAAGACCTGAGTTCAATCCCCAGAAGCCATGGGGAAGGCTGAGTGTGTTGGTGCATGCCTGCAATCCATGTTGGGAGAATGGAAGCAAGCGAATCTGTGGAGCTCTCTGGCTTCCTAGTTTATCCAAATCAGTTAGCTCTGAGTTTAGGGAGAGACCTTATCTCCAAAGCTAAGGTGAAGAATGACAGGGGAAGAAACCATCATTCATGGTCTCTCCATGGCAGGCATAGATCCATACACATGTACATTTGCATACACATGTGAACATATACACATGCATATGCCATGCAAACACACATATACACACTACAGTAAGATACTTAATTCTAGGAGTAATGTGATTTCATTTTAGTTAAAACTGTGAAAAGGAGAAAATGTATGCACAGTCACCTCTGAGTTATGAATGAATGGGTCTTTCATTTTCTTCTTTTGTCTTGCCAGTATGTTGCAAATTGCCGTAAGTATCAAGAGAGATTACATTTTTAAGACAGTGGCAATCATTTTCTTCCTCCTAATGCGTCTTCCAACAGCTTCTCTCCTGCAGGAAGCAGCTGCTTTTCTCAGTCCATTTGACTCCTTTTGTCCTCTCTTGAAAGTGACAGCTTTGAAATGAGGGCGTCTCTGAGGTGGACATGTAATCTGGCTCTTAACACACATAGTACCTTCCTGAACAGATCCAGGGTACAAGGGATTGGGACTCATATTGATGCAGCACTGTAACACCTGATCAGTCGCAGCCCCGGACCCCACCTGTCTCCCAACACACTCATGTTTCCTTTCCAGCTACGACCCTAGTCATGAGGTAAGCAGATTTGCTAATAGTCAGGGCTAGCGGTACATTCCCTTTTGCTCAATCGCTTATGCCTGGGGCTGCAGGAAGTCAGATTATTGAAAACACGGGTATCTGGAACTAGTTATACCAAGTATGACTAGATTTATTGAAATGAAGGGAGCTTGCTTCATTTCTGGAGGAGTGATAAGGACATGGGGTTGGAGGGGATAGATTAAATTTAGATAAAGCTGATACAAGTGGCCAAACAGGGATGAGCGAAACTAAGCAGAGATGGGCAACTGGATTCAGGGCACAGCCATGGAGGACAACTGGAACTAAAAAATTTCAGACTAATGAGAGACTGCTTCAGAAAAAGAAAGGTGAATCATACCTGGGCAGAAAAGCCCATGGTTGTCCCGTGGTTTCCACACACATTCACCACATCTGTACATGGAGGAACACACACACACACACACACACACACACACACACACACAGTGAGAGAGGGAGAGAAAAGACAGACACTCACACCCCAAATAAGGAAGAACAGCTTTTGACTGGGGTTGTGGGAATTTAGCCACCATCCTGTGCAGAAGTCCTGTGTCTGCATGGAAAAATGGACAGGTCATGCATTGGTTCAGTTTGAAGGAAAAGAAGCAGCCTTCCCCCAATACATTCACCAGGGTGATAGACTCCCCAAATCTTCCCCTGCCCTGAGAGTCTAGCTCCCCCCACTGAGCATGCACCTCTTTACTATATAAGTATTATTTATGAAACAGCTTATCGTGGGATTCCCCTCTGTATGCTGTGAATACCATTGGTGAATGAAGAAACTGCCTTGGCCTGTTGATAAGGGAAGAATTTAAGTAGGCAGGGAAAACCAAACTGAATGCTGAGAGAAAGAAGGTAGAGTCAGGGAGAAGCCATGGAACTGCCACCAGATAGATGTGCTGAAACTTTGCTGATAGGCCACGACCTCGTGGTGATGCACAGATTAATGGAGATGAGTTAAATTAAGATGTAAGGGTTAGTCAATAAGAAGCTAGAGCTAATGGGCCAAGCAGTGATTTAAATAATATAGTTTCTGTGTGATTATTTTGGGGTTGAGCTGCCAGAAAATCAACAAACGGCCTTCACTGCAACAGCAGCTGCTGTATTATGTTTTTGCATAAATATCTCTAACAAGTAACCACCTATCTGGCTCATAACCGTCTCCACCCTGAGCAAAGCCAATGCTTTAGCACTTCTCTGCATCTCTACTGAGACGTCTCCCTATCAACACACAAGGAATGAGTGTACAGAGGAGTCAGCTGCACTGGGGAATCTGGGGTGATGCGATAGACTTCATTGATGGACTTTCTGACAGTCACATGTAGTGATAAAGGGGACAAGAAGAATCCATGTAGTTACCCACGTCAGGCATCTTCTGTCTGCTCCTTCAGAAACATTGGTAGAGAGTCTAGGCAGTAAGGTGGGAAGAAGAAAGCAACCCATTCCAGACATCTGTGTAAAACTAATGCCTCTCAGATCCTCGGTGACATACTACATATCCTTTTCTTCCCCAATATTTTTAAAATTGTTTTTATTGAGTTATACATTTTTCCTCTCCCCTTCCTCCCTCCCTCCCCTTTCCCCTTCTGCCCTCTCTTGTGACCCCCATGCTACCATTTTACTCAGGGGATCTTGTCTTTTCCTGCTTCCTGTAACATGAAGGGCCAGCTTGTTCGTTGGTGTTTCTGCCCTGCCCAGTTCCCCACAGCCGGCAAGCCCCAAAGAAAATCACACAGAGTCTACATTAGGTTATAAACTGATTGGCCCATTAGCTCAGTCTTCTTATTAGCTTTTTTAGCTTGTATTAACCCATTATTCTTATCTATGTTAGCCACATGGCTCGGTACCTTTCTCAGCAGGGTAGGTTACATCTTGTTTCTCGATGGTCTGGGCTGGAATGCGGAGGGAGCTTCCTGCTTCCCAGAATACTCCTGTTCTCTTTGCTGCACCTCTACTTCCTGTCTGGTTTTCCCACCTATACTTCCTGCCTGGCCAAGGAGCGTTTTATTAAAATACGTGATTGACAGAATACAGATAATTCTCCCACAGCAGCTTCCCATATAGATTAGATTCATGTATGTTTCTCTTAGGGTCTTCTTTGTTGTCTAGGTTCCCTGGGGTTGTGGACTGCAGACTTGTTTTTCTTTGCTTTATGTCTAAAAGCCACTTATGAGTGAGCACATATTATATTTGTCTTTCTGGGTCTGGGTTACCTCACTCAATGTTTTTTTCTAGATCCATTCATTTGCCTGCAAATTTCAAGATGTCATTTTTTTTTACCAATGTGTAATATTCATTGCATAAATGTACCACATTTTCCTTATCCATTCTTCAGTCAAGGGACATTTAAGTTGTNTCTATGTTAGCCACATGGCTCGGTACCTTTCTCAGCAGGGTAGGTTACATCTTGTTTCTCGATGGTCTGGGCTGGAATGCGGAGGGAGCTTCCTGCTTCCCAGAATACTCCTGTTCTCTTTGCTGCACCTCTACTTCCTGTCTGGTTTTCCCACCTATACTTCCTGCCTGGCCAAGGAGCGTTTTATTAAAATACGTGATTGACAGAATACAGATAATTCTCCCACAGCAGCTTCCCATATAGATTAGATTCATGTATGTTTCTCTTAGGGTCTTCTTTGTTGTCTAGGTTCCCTGGGGTTGTGGACTGCAGACTTGTTTTTCTTTGCTTTATGTCTAAAAGCCACTTATGAGTGAGCACATATTATATTTGTCTTTCTGGGTCTGGGTTACCTCACTCAATGTTTTTTTCTAGATCCATTCATTTGCCTGCAAATTTCAAGATGTCATTTTTTTTTACCAATGTGTAATATTCATTGCATAAATGTACCACATTTTCCTTATCCATTCTTCAGTCAAGGGACATTTAAGTTGTTTCCAGGTTCTGGCCATTATGAATAATGCTGCTATGAACATAGTTGAGCACATATCCTTCTGGTATGATTGAGCATCCTTTGGGTATATACCCCAAAATGGTATTGTTGGATCTTGAGGTAGATTGTTTCCTAATTTTCTGAGAAATGGCCATACTGGTTTCCAAAGTGGCTGTACAAGTCTGCACTCCCACCAGCAATGAAGGAGTGTTTCCCTTACCCCATATCCTCTCCAGCATAAGCTGTCATCAGTGGATATTCTTAAAGAATATATCCTTACCAAGTGCCAGAGGTTTCTAAGTTATTTACATGTTTTCTACCTCATTAAAATATCTCCATAAGCCAAGTATATAATTGTTGCCATTTTTCATATAGGAATCAGGCTATTTATCTTGTCCCTAATTGCATAGATTATAGACATTAGAATTGGAGCAGTTCGGACTGTGTATGGTGTTATGCGCCTGTAATCCCAGCCTTTAGAGGCTAGGGTAGGAGGATCTCAATTTCACAGCCAGCTTGGGCTACATAGTGAGTTTTGGTCAATCTACAATTCACAGAGAGACTGTCTCATAAAACACACCAAAGAATCAAAGCGGTCTGACTGTCATCCTCTGTTATTAGCTCAGTGCCATCATATTTGTGTATCTAATTTAATTCCAGTTAACTGGGTTTTTATCAATTGACATATATATTTATTGTACACATGATGCATTCCATTAAGACATCTTTATCTAAGTATATCATCAAAATGTGCTTTGACTCCATTCACCCCAACTTCCTCTTCCTCCAATTATTCCCCCACCTTTCTTTTTTCTTTTTCTTTTTTTTCTTTTGGTATTGGTTTTTCGAGGCAGAGTTTCTCTGTAGCTTTGGAGCCTGTCCTGGAACTCACTCTATAGCTCAGGTTGGCCTTGAACTCACAGAGAGCAACCTGCCTCTGCCTATGTATGCAATGTTGTGTGTCTATAAAATCTAGAAATCGCAAATGAGAGAAATTGTGGTAGTTGCCTTCTTGAGCCTGAATTATTTTGTTTAATGCAGTGATCTCCAGATGCACCATTTCCTTTTGAACAACATAGTGGTGCTCTTCAGTCTGAATACAACTCTGTGGCATACATGTGCCACATTGTCCTTCTCCATCATTACTGACAGGCACCTAGGTTGAGTCCTTAACTTGGCTTTGTGGACAGTGCAATAACAAACATAAATGTGTTATGGTGATTGAGATGCTCTCAAGAGTGGTGTGGCTGGATCACATGGTAGCTCTATTTTTAGTTTTTGAGAAATCTCCTTATTAATTTTCACAGTGACTGAGACATTTTATATCCCCATCAGCACTACGTAAAGGTTTATTTACCCTGTATCTTGGCCAGCATTTGTTATTTGTTTCTTTATAGCTAGCCTTTCTGAGGTATCCAGTTAACTATTTAAAAGTAAGAATAAAGGATGCAAACTGAGAGGGTATATCTCATTTCAGCAACAAAATAAAATAGATGCAAACAGAGTCCATGGTCCTTTATAATTAATTTCTTTAAGCACACTGCAAGGCTTCTAAATAGCCTGAAATTTAATGTCCTGAAAGGCACTAAAGTCAAGCTAGTGTCCAGTTTGTGTTATGGTCAGTGGTACAGGTTACCTGAACAGCATTCACAGAGCCTCTGCAGGCAGGAAGGCTCTATGAATATACGCCAGCCGTCTTAGTCCTGGTTATATTGCTGTGCCACTGATTATCCATTCATTTATTCTTTCAATTAATTAGTCAATCACAAAATCTTCCTGGATACCTATTATGTTAAAAAATCACACACAGAACTAGCAGAAAAATAAACTTAGATACTTTCTGACTGCCTTGAACCACATTCCAATTCCGTGCCTCTTGACTATTGTAGAATGCCATAGGCATTCCTTGTTTCTCTGAGTGTCAATGGATTTAGTGGATTGAGTATTAGAACACTGTACTGCATTAAATGGGTGAGCTGTGTGAGCTTTGGAGGCTGGAGTTCTGTGGCACAGAGCAGAAAGCCTGGTTTCAGGTGGAACTGAGTTCAAGTCACGGGACTACTGCTTAGACGCGTCCTTGGGTGAGAGGGTTGTGTATCTGAAACTTGATCTCACGATTACCTCATAGAGTTGCTGTGAAGGTTAGGCAGAATAGTAAATCTAAACTCTTGGTCACGATACCTGTCATAGGACAGATGCCTATGTAAGTTCCTAGGGGTCATGAAGATAGCACAGTCCTATACAATGAGAAGTCAGGGTTTTAAATCCAGTTAATCCCACCTTTCAGTGACTGCAAGGCCTGGTGAATATACATAAATAGAATTGGAATTCTGAATCTGGTTTCTTGTTCTTGTAGGTATTTCCCCAAATCATCATTTTATTTCCCCTGATGTTCAAATGGGTGAGAGCGAACTAGGAAAGGAAGTGATTATCAACAGTGAAGGTACAAGCTGGCAGCGGCAAATGAGATCAAACTCACAGTCCACACAGACCATGATTATTCAAGAAAATGGCTTGGGAGCCAGGGGGCTGTGCCTTAGCAGGGTGTACGATCCAGTGCTGGGGAGTCTAGAAGAGAAAGAAGCCTGAAGATGATGGAGAAGATGCAGTGCGGTTAGGTATTATGCTGCTCGGCTTCCATCACTGTTGCAAAATACTAGAGGAAATCAATTTATAGCAGCGGAAGGATTGGTTTGGCTCTATTTTTAGACATTTCAATTATTCAGCCCTGTTTCTGTGGGGCCTGGGGGTTAATCAGGGCACCGTGGCAAGAATGTGTGGTAGAGTAAGCTATTCACCTCATAATATTCAGGGAGGAGAGGAAGGAAGAGATGAAGATCGGTGTCCTACAGTCCCCATTAAGGGCACAACCCTCACAATCCAGGTTGTCCTACAAAGTTCCATGTCTTAAACGTCTCTGTGACCTCACAATGCCTGTCCAAGGACCTAGGCATATCAGGGGACAGGACCCAGTTCATGGTCATATGGGGGTCAGGACCAAGTACACGGTCGTATGGGGTCAGGACCGAGTACACGGACATATGGGGTCTGGACTGAGTACACAGGCATATGGGAGATAGGACTGAGTACACGGGCATATCAGGGGAGGTATTCAGCAAAAACATTCTTTCAATTTGAAATTAATTGACCAGAAAGAACTGAGCATCAACTAAATACCTGTTTCTCAAGGAATTCTGATGTGGAAAGGGCCAAGAGAACACAGCTCCTAAAAGTTCAGAGTCCTGAACCGATGCTCTGTATTCAAACCCCATTCTTTCCCTTCGTAGCCCTGTTCTTCAATACCTTCAGCCTTTGTGAGCCTCTATTAGCTACTTGTAGGAAGGGAATAAGAACAATACCTGGTCCAGGAGCTGCTGTGAACCTTTTGTGAGGCGATATCCATTAAAACTGCCTGGGGCTAGGGATAAAAACACCGGCAAGCCCGACGACCTGAGTTTGAACCCCGAGACACACCCAGTGGAAGGAGCGAACCAGCTCTAGCATGAAGCATGTTCACATACACACACACATACACACACAGTGGGACTGATAAGTATAATTTAAATTTTTCAGAAACCTGTTTGGTGTAGATTAATAAAATAATATGTTGACAAATTATAATATCATTCCGACTTCAAGGAGGTCATGATGGTATATTTGATCAACGACCTAAGCAATGAGAACATGGCACACACAGAACATACAGAGGTTCTTTGATTCAATCATGAAAGAAAGGAACTGCCGTTTTGTTGATCTTCCAGCCCTGGGTCTTGAACTTAGGGCTTTGTATACACTGGGCATGTACTCTCCCACACAGCTATATTCTTAGCCCCTTTTATATTCTGCATGTTTCTCCTATAGAGTTGTATTTAATGTTACCCATGCTAGCCTTGGTCTTGTTCTGTAATCCCAAAACTCTATTCAAGTGACATTCCCTGGTGCATTTGAGGCCCTGTTCAGACTGTGGTTAGAAGTGGGAACATTGCTATTTTAGAAGCTTCATGGAAAAGTGTCCTTGGTTTCTTCCAACGATGCAAACCTGGAGCAACCAACAGTGACTCATCTTTGACCTGGGGTTAGAGGGCAAAGCCTGCAGTATGCCACCTCCATCCCACAATAGCTTTGTTTTTATGAGTGTGTCTTACTAGCCTTCTAGCACTTCTGGAATGGAGTCTTGTTCTTCCCGCTTTACACAAGAGGAAACTGAGGTTCGGGGGATCAAACGCTGGAACTAATGCTGAGTTCTAAACCACAGGGGAGACTGCAGAACAGCAAGGGTGGAAAGACACCCCTGTTCACCATGGGTGCAGCTTCGGCTTTTAAATGTGTATCTAAAATCTGCTGAATTGATTAATAAATGCGCATGCATTCGGGGTAGACACTCCTTTTCTGCATGCACCATATCCCTCTGCCCTGTGTTTGAGCAGTGTGTCCTGTGGTGTGTAAATAAGAGATGATGACTCCTCGAATGTGCGCGGGGGTGGAATGGAGTTGATAAAACAGAAGCATGCATAATTCAAATAACGATCCCTGTCCCACTCCATTTTTTGCATAAATGATTTGCAGCCTCTCTGGGTCTCTGCCAGCAGTGTACCGAATGCTCCCACCACTCCCTTCCAGAAATCTCTCAGAATCATGTCAGGCATAGTGTACTCCTCGGAAGGTGTACAAGATAAAATTATTGTTTTCATTTCGCACTTTAAAAAATGATGTATGAAGACTATGTTTGTGTTGCTCTTACTTTTGCCTGAAGGCAAGTGTAGACCCAGAGAGGTTTAAAGGTGGTCCAAGGTGCTGTTGTGGATTGGTGGTGGCAATGAAGTTGCGCCCGAGCCATACCTGGGTGACAATCAACCTCTGACTTGGTGCATTCTTCAAACATGTCTCATTTCCTCCTCGGATAAATGTTATTCTTGCCTCTGATTCTTCCCATTATGTGACCTTTTGTAGATGGGTGTCGTTAAGGATCAGTGTTTCCTTTCAAATGCATATAAGTGGTTTAAATGTTTTGGTAACAGCCTGTCAAAAGTGGGACCTGGCTTTTTTACATAGGACCCTAACTTGCTTGCAAGCCATATTTGTAGTCAGTGGTTGGTGATAGAGACCCTAATTTGTCATCTCAGGTTTGCTACAGCCTCATCGAGATTTGCACACTTATCCTGATACAAGTGGTCAGTTGAGCATTTCAAGGCAGTCTGTTTAAACTGCTGTCACCTTACCTTTGTAATCCTCTCCCTTCAAAAATTCCCTCCTTTCCCTCTCCTCTTTCCAATATGGTGTATAACCACATAACATTGGGAAGCATCCATATTGGTAAACCCACCGGATCCCTGTTGGTCACCTCTGAGTGGATGTCTGTGTCCAGTATTATGTTCCTTTGTATATGAAATCCCAATTAGAAGTGGAGTGCTAAGATCTGCTAATGTCTGTGGTCCCTGTCTTGCGCCCTTTGTTCCCAGCAGAGGTTTCTGTTCCTTAGTTGGCATGTTAGAAACCTCTGACAGTCAGTCATTAACTGAGGGTGCTTCCTTACGCCTTTTGAAGATGCCCCCCAACTATGAAAGCTCTCAAGTAGTAGGTGAATTGGCCCATCTATCTGTTCTATAAAAGTCAGGAGTACAAGCCCATTGAGGGTTTCTCCCATCTCTTCCAAAAGAAGGAGCTTGGAGTCTGGGCTCTGTTTATGTCCACACCATATTCTGCATTCTTCCCGAGCTACAGGCTTCAATATCCAAGGCAAGTTTTCAATTGCTTCCAATATGACTGATCCACCTTCAGCTTCTTGCTATGACAGTGCCTCCTTAGCTGGGTGCTGCCCCAGCAGGCTGTCTGCCTACTGTGCCTCCTTCTGCTTGGGGCAGTGAACACGAAGGAAGCTCTGGGTGCTGCACCTCTTTGTCTGACAGCAATGGGTGATTTCTCTGCATGCTTCCTGGTGTGATTTCTCCCTGCTTTAACAATCTGGATCCACATCTAAATGTCACATGTTTTTTTTTTTCATATTTAGGAATTTGCTCCGTGCAGTGAAAGGAGAAGGAAACAATCCTCTCCTCACGGGAAGCTGATTTCCTGTGTGTTTCTCCCCATGGAGAGGTCGAGGGCGAAACATAGAACCTGGCACAGAACATGTCGCTCTCATTTCTGTCTTCAGTAGTTCTGTGATTTTCCTTTAAGCATTGAGCTCTGGGATGCAGTTGTTTCAGGGACAAAAATGGGCATGATTTCTCCTCCTCAGGAAGGGGTGCTGGGCTAGAGAAGAACAGTCATAAGGAGAAATGTGTGGGTGCAGTTAGGATCAACATAGTAGGGAGACATAAAGATTAACGGAAACAACTCTGCTCTTGGAGGAGGTTCCCCAAAGGGGTAACATAGCAGGCAGCCACATGGCCAGATGCAGTCTAAGGCATGGCCGTGCTGACCTGTGTCAAATGTCTAGGTGTGCCTTTTGTTCAAAGCCGTTCAAAGTTTGTTTTCTACTGAGTTTATATTAAGAAGAAGCCATAATGTCTGTTCTAGAAGCCCAGTAAGCAACTGGGGTGATATAAAAAGCTAGCAAGTAAATACCTCAAGAGACTTCCATAATGGAGGCCAGTGACTGGAGGGAATGTCTGAAGGTGTTCAGGAGCCCTGCCCTCTGAAGTCAGCAATGGCAGCATCAACGCAAATGTTTGTCTTGCTGCTTTGACAGTTCCGATTGGGAATCCAGACTTTGCCAGCTTGATACACCCCACACTCTGCTAAGTAGAAATTTAAATCAAACTGTAGAATTCAAATCCTGTTGATAAATATTTTGGCTGGCTGTTTCCTACTTGAGGCCGGCATTTAGCCAACATATTTGTTAACTGAGCTGCGACGTGTTCTTTGGGGTCCCAATTCGTGCATTCCCTGTTACCCTTTCACTGCTGATGGGGCTCAGCACAGAGCAAAGGGGAATCCAAGACTAATAAAGATCCAAACGACTAATGGGGTAAGATGGGAAGCCAACTGAGAAAATTATAGAGGAGACGAACTAGGAGTGGGAGAGAAGAGGCTGGTGGCACGAACTCTTTCATGAAAACGCTGCCGTCAATGTCCTAGATACAGTCTCGCTTTGTAGGACAGATCTTCATGGCACCCCCAATTCTCCCATTGCTGAGGGAATCTATATGAACACATGATGATTTCTTCCCGACTAAAGTGAAGGGCCCTTCGGTTAGTCTGTGTCAATCTCCTGACGATTCATTGAACAGAGCCTCACACAGCCTGCACTGTGCAATCCGAGACAGAAAGGAACCGTGAAGAAAGCATGACCACAGCTTCCATCCACTGGTAGCCGAGTAGAGGTCTTGCAGCGGAGGTAACACAGGCATCTCAGGCCACATCTCCACGCTCTAAGCAAGTCTTTTGTTGATTATATTGTCATCGTAATAAAACCATTCCCATCTGGGACAACAATATGCAGTAGAAAATCAGTTCAGGGCTGGGGAGAAGGGCCCCCGCGTGAGGCTGCCTGTTGCTATGCTCTGAGACCTGAGTCTAATCCCAGACCCGCATGATGGAAGTAAAGGACTAATTTCTGCAGGTTAGGCTGATTTTCACTCATCCGCATGGCATGCCCCTCCCACAAATAAATAAATAAATAAAAATAAGCAAATGAATGTTTAAAAAAATCACATAAACTATACCATATTTCTGTCAGCCAGAATAATCACTACCAATATTGTATTAAATGTGCATATATATGTGTGTGTGTGTGTGTGTGTGTGTGTGTGTGTATGGATGTGTGTGTGTGCGTATGGTAGGCACATATAAAAATATATAATTCTATACATAAATATGAATATATATATATTTGTTTTTAATTGAACATATATATTAAACGACAAAATTAAAGGAAATATGATTATACATAACACATATATATTAGGCTCTGGTTTTAAGAATTCATTTTGCATTGGATTATAAGCATCTCTTGTGTTATATTTTCGCTATCAATATGATCTTTAAAAATTAAAAAGTCAATCCCAGTTCCCTTTCCCTTGGTATGTAAAATAAGATTATTTTAAAAATAAAAAATTTTAAAGCCAACTGCCTAGGGCCAAGAGTATGGCATAGTTAACAGAGTGCTTGCCTAGCACACACAGAGTCCTGGGGTTCAACCCCAGCAGCACATAAACCATGCATGGTGGTACACGTCTGTGCTTGCAACACTTAGGAGGTAGAGACAGGAAGATAATTCCAAGCTTAAGGTTACCCCAATTGAATAGCAAGTTCAAGGCCAGCCTGGGCTACATGAAGCCCTTTCACACCCACAAAAGCTCATTGCACTTCAAATTTCTTGGCTCATTTCTATAATATGGATTTTGAAAGTATTTGAATACTTGTCATTATAATGTAATTTCTTCTCAATAACTTTTCCCTTCAGAATGCACAGTGTGGAGGTCACGTTTTCATGTAAATGTCGCCTGTGCCTCATGCTTCTGCACAAGTGATTTCTGAATCCGAGCCATGATGTAATGCAAGGCTTTTCCCACATATTAGATATTACTTTAAAATTTTCTCCAAGGCATTCTCCCCACCCTCACTGTCATTAGTTGGCATTTTAAAATAAAAAGTTATAGTCAAATGTTTTTACTTTAAAATACTCTCATTCTTACTATAAAGAAAACTGAGAGTATTATTTGAATGAGTAAACTTTCAAATAGAATTATATTTTTAAGTCATAAATGTTTGAATTTGTTAAGTTCACAATATGTATATGTACATGTTTGTCTATGCCTACAAACAAATATATGTAGAACTTTAGATTTTACCTTTGTGTGGGGGTATGTCTGGACATGTGTGTGTCATGTGTGGAGGGGTGAGCATGCACATGTATACTGTGCATGTGGAAGCCAGAGGTTAACTTCAGTTCCTCAGGAAGCGCTAATTACCAGGTAATTTGAGTCAGGCCATTCACTTAACCTGGTGGTTACTGTTTTGGCTAAATAGGCTTCTCTCAGCCTTCTCAGCATTGGGATTACAAGCAAGCATGACCATACTTGGTGATTTTTTTGTGTTTTGCTTTGGTTTGGTTTGGTTGTTTGGGGTGTTTGTGTGTGTGTGTGTGTGTGTGTGTGTGTGTGTGTGTGTGTNTGTGTGTGTGTGACAGGGTTTCTCTGTGTAGCTTTGGAGTTGTCCTGGACTTGCTGTGTAGACCAGGCTGTCCTTGAACTCACAGAGATCTGCCTGCCTCTGCCTCAAGTGCTGGGATTAAAGGTGTGTGCCACCACCACCACCTGACTGTCACAGTCAATATTTTTTTATGTGGGTGCTGTGTGCAGACTTAGTTCCTCATGCTTTTGAGACAAGCACTTTACTAACCGAGCCATCTCCCAACCTGATGTTTAGCATGTCCAGAAGTTACTGGAGACCTTACATCGTAATACCCTGTCATATTGCTTGAGTTTCTTTTGTTTTTGTTCTGTGAGATTTTTGCAACAAGTTTTTATTTCATCGACTTTGGCAGTTAGCTTGAGCCTCCAATGACCGAGGCACCTCTCCACCCCCCAGTGTTGCTTTCTTTTGTGTTTTCCTTTAAAGTCTTTAAGAAACAACTTAAGCCATTAATCAATATGGTTATTACTGTAAATTTAATCTGTCAGTTTTAAATTATATTTATTTATGTGGTGCATTTGTATGTGTATAAGCATAGGCAGGGCAAAGTGTGCTTGTGAAGATCATAGGAAAATCTGTGGGAGCTGGTTCTCTCCTTTCACCATATGGGTCCCTAGGATTGAAATCAGGTCATCAAGCGTGGCCATTGCCCTTACCTGCTGAGCCACTTCACCAGCCTTTAATTTGAATTTTGAATGTTATCTTAATTTGCCACTTAATTTTCAAAATTGGTAAGAGTTATTTTTATTACATTTGTTATTATTACTATTTGGGAGGGGTAACTTGGCACAGGTAGCCTCAAAGGTTAACGGACAACTTATGAGAGGCATATCCTCCTTCCATCGTGTGTGTTCAAGAGATCAAATTCAGGTCCTCAGACTGCATGGGCTTTGTTTTACTGTCAAGAATTATTTTTTTTTAAAATCTTCTTAATTGAGAATTTCATGCAATGTTATCTGATCATATTTACACTAAACTCCTCCATATCCACTGTTTTCACACTTACTTCCCTATCCACCCAACTTTGAGTTTTCTTCTCCTCAGTCCCCCACATTGATACCAGTTGATGTTACCCAATTGCTCTTGGGTATGGAGCCAATTATCAAGCAAAAATCATTTTCACAATGTCAAGTCCATCTGTATCTGGCAAATTTGGAGAAAATACTCCATTATCTATCCTATCTTGATGAACTCAGTTTTATAGCTAATTTATCTTCTATCATAACTAAAAAAACTATAACTATCTAGTCTTCATCAAAGATCCTAGAATAATACAATATTATCTGAGTAAACAGAAGTGCAGTGCAAACCACGTCTAAAACTAAGAAATGACAGAGACATCTAGCTGCCTAGAAAGTCACCCAAAGATTCCTCTGCAATATTGGATCATCCATCTTCAGTCTACAGGACTAGACTATCTGACAGACTTTTCTGTGATGCATGAATTTTGAAGGACTCTCCCACCTTGTTTTGGCAAAGTTCAGCAGTCAATATCCTATATGTCGTTCAAGCTTCCCATGAATCAGGAATTTTGAAGGACTCTCTGTCCTACTCTGTCTTGGAAAAGTTCTGCAGTTGCTTTCTTTTGTGTCCTGCTTGTCCAGTTTGGACAGTATACTATCAGCAGTCAAGGCAAGGGCAGTTTCTTGCCAAAATGGATAGTTTTTAAAAAAGCAAACTCCATATGGAGGGTTCTCAGTGTCCATCATCTATTTATGAATTAGATTGGTGAAGCCAGGAGAAGACATTTCTCATTGTCATGAAAAGCCCTATGTTAACAAAACATTTTAAATGCCCCATTGTATAGGTCTTTGAAGTGTTTGAAGACCATCTATCTATCTAAAATATACCTCTGACCTTAAAAACATATCTAACATGACTACAAGTTTGTTAATGGTGACTAACTGCTAACATATATTTCTTATTATCTTAAATAGTTTACATGTATTTCTTATTATCTTAAATAGTTTGTAATAATAACTTTCAAAGGCTGGAAGTTTACATTGCATTTTTAAATGAGATGCATAGGTACAATATTCTGAATGAGAAATAGGATCGTACAATAAAGTATAACAAAAATAACATTAAATTTGTATAAAATATACAAAATTTTATACCAATGTAAAATATTTGGGATAGTGGTTATTCAAAAGTAGACTTAATAATCTACCCCTTTATCTCACCATTTCTCTATTATATTCCCCCTTTTCTCTTTAGAAACGTATCCTTGAATCTAATCTCCTTTGTCAGTTTTATTTTCTTTCTTTCTTTATTTTCTTATGACCATTAACAATTTGTAACCACCACTCCCAAACAATGACAAACATCCATAATGATCAAAAACCACCCACCCCACCTCTTGGGAGTGTGAGCATTGTGTTTTCTAGACTACTTCATATTGTCTGGGGATTTTGGCATCTTTGGGAGACCCCTAGAAGATTAGGATAATGGTAAAGTGTTAGCTAGAATTGTCTGTGAGGCTAGACCATCTCAGTCAGAAGCCTTAAATTTGTTTTGCAGAACTCTGAGGAAACTGAAACAGAGGCACTCTAAGAGTCTGGATCACCTGGGCCATAAGTTTTCATTGGTTTCTGGTGCCTTTGCTCTGAAAACATAAACTTTCAAAGGAACACACATATATGCATTAATGCAAGTATAGACTGTGTGTTGTACACAAGCCAGCCAAAGATAATTTTGTTCTTATATTTGAACAGGCAAAATATATATCACTTGTCTTGTAGTTTTCTAGGATTATTTCCTTATGTCTATAGCCAGGTTTTTCAAGGGCTCTTCCCCAACCAAACCTGATCCCCTTTAACCTTGAATGAATCTACAGCCTTTCAGTTTCTGGAAACAACAGCATAAAAGCATAACCTCTTCTCTAACACAACATATTTTTCTACTTCCATTTGAATTTAAGACATTTTAAAAATATGCATGCTTGTTTAATTTATCAGTTTCCATAATCCAGTGTCTCTTGGCAACTATTGTTTGTTCATCTTTGAATTCAAAAATTCAAAGACAGCACAATAACATACAGAATCCAGACTCCCTGTGTATTGTCCATCTGCACATGGCTTATTCTTTTCTTTAGTATTTTACTCTTTCTGTGAAGACTTTACTGTATTTTCTATTTATTTATTTATTTTTATAACTATATTTTTTCTTTTTTTTCTCTTAAATCAAAACACATGGTTAAATACATTATAACCTGTTTGGAAGGTTGTTTTTTTTTTCCCCATCTGAACCTGCTTTACTGTGTATCTGTAACCTTGTCTGTCTGCATGAGTAAAATCTTAAATCATTGTGCAACTTAGCTCATGGCGAGTTGGTGGCTCAAGCCACAGAGTGCAGCTGAGAGACTGTCCTGTGCTCTTCATGAGAGATTGGGGACTAGGAAGCTGCATTTGGCTCTGTTTCTGTGTGTTTGAATCCTTTTTTAAAAAGGCTTTTTCATGCCTTCTGTGGATATACATGTACACACGTTGGACACCATTTGTAGCAAGTTTTTGTCCCATGAGCCAATTCCCAAATCATAACACACAGACTTCTTATTAATTATGAAAGCTTGGCAAATAGCTTAGGCTTGTTTCTAATTAGCTTTTATAACTTAAAACCCATTCCTATACATTTACTTTCTACCTCATAGCTTTATTACCTCATCTCCATAGTGCCCAGGCTGCTCATGCTCTGTCTGGCTACTCTCCTTTCTTCTTTCCTGTGTCTTCTCTGCCCCCAAATTTCTTCCTAGCTTTTAGACATTCAAATTTGTACTAAACAAAGCTGAGTGACACATCCTCACAGAGTACAAAAAATAATATTCCACAGCATATTCCCAATATTTTTGTTTACCCTGTAGATCTTGATGATAAAAACCTGTTTCTGAAGATACCACATATTTGTTTCACAGAACAAGAGAAATAAAGTTGATCCTCACCTGGAAGCATCATCTCTACAGCGTTAGCTTTTCATAACACAGGAATCATTTTTAAACACAACAGTATGACACCTTCGGAAATAACTATGTTAACTCTTTTCCAAACATTGCTTAGTTGTTATTGGTCCCCTTTGGATGACTTTTTTTCTTCTGTGCTAAATTAATCTTGGATATTCTATTTAAAGTCCTGTTTCTAAGCACCAATCAACAAAAGTATGTTGTAATCTTGTCAATTGTGTTTTTTCTTATATAGGATGAAGTTTGGCTTTTAAAATATTCATATGCCTAGAAAGAATCAATGTGAATATCTGATAACTTGTCAAATTTCTTAGTAAAATAAATTTTAAGGTCACATGTTGAAAATTTTTATGTTGAAAATATTTATATCAAAACAATTTCATACTAATGTGGAGCACATGGTGTGGAAACTAGAAATAGCATGACCATAGGGATTTAGAAAAAGGAGCTGGAGCTGGGCCTGCAGTTAGGAGTGCATAGAGTGCTGTAAATGAGCAGAGGTCTCTTCTGGAAGAGAGATGTTGGTGAGGATTTTACTATCTCTGTAAATTTGCTAAAAGCCATCATTTGTATGATTACAATGAATGAGTCTTATTATGTGTCTATGTTACTTCAATAAAACATGAGCAAAAACCAGGGTTTGATTCACGGTACTGAATGAGAAGAGGTTCTTCAAAATGTGACCTAGAGAATCCCTGTGTATAATCCAATCCCTCCTTCCTCATCACATACACCTTTCTTCTCACTGATTTTCTTGAATACTTTACATGACTTTTCAAGTTTTGGTTTCTGACAGTTATAAATATTTGTGGTTTTCTTCCATTGACTTTTATTTCTCTGTTTTTAAATTTTTATTTTGAAAGTTTTTTTGTAGCAATATATAAATTATGTTGAATGTATTTTCCCCATAATTCATCCCTTCATTTTTCTCTTCCCCCTCCTCCTGTAGTCACCACTGAATCTTTTTAGCATGCATTAATTGCACAGAACAGTGGGATTTGTTGTGAATTTTCTTACATTAATATTTCCTTCTCCCAAGGATTATACAATATGCAAATAACCTTCATGCAATTATCAAGGCTGAAATTAGGCTTTCTACAAACCTTGGTGCCATATAGTACTTGGATTTCACTAAGTTGCCTATCTACTTTCCTCCTTGTTGTCTCTAAATGTCCTTTTTTTTTTGGTGTGAGAAGCAGTATATAGATTTATGGACTTCTTTACATGAACAGACCTGAATGGCCACCACCACAATCAGGACCAAGAGCTGTTCTGTCATTACCTGCTCCAAAATATCCTCTGCTATCCTCCTGTTGTAGCAATCTACTCCTACACCCATGACTCCACCAAACAACAACCTGCTCTCCATTGCTATAGCTTGGTCATTTGACAGATACATACACAATGAAGTGAAATTGCTGTGCAGTCAACTGAGATAGACTCCCCCCACCACAAAATAATACTCCCTTGAGAGTCATTCAAGTTAAGTCAGTGTGGTAGAGGTTTGTGTTCTTTTATTGCCATAGATAATTTATGGTCTAGATGTCCAATAATTTATTCACCTTGTATGAAGGATTTTGGTGTGTTTCGTGTTTGAAGCAAGGAGCACTTACATATACTGATTTTTTTTGTATAAATGTTGTTTCTATTTCTCCAGTGATTTAGGAGGGTCATCTATCTATGTGTTACTTTCATTGGTTAATAAAGAAACTGCCT
>LOEQ01005862.1:12851-26324 GCA_001685075.1 Bramus lutescens | reverse complement strand
TACTGACTGTTCTGGAACTCATTCTGTATACCAGTTCCCTCAAATTAATAGAGATCTGCTTGCCTCTGCCTCCTGAGTGCTGGGATTTAAGGTGTATACCACCAATGCTGGGCATATTATCTCTTTTCATGAGATGAGTTAAAGATCACACTGTGAAAGACCCTGCACACAGAAAGTAGGGAACAGTTCCTATTATACTCATTCACCTCTGGTCTTGATTGACCACACTGTTGGTTTCTGTGGATCAGATAAACATAGTGGGATGCTAGAAATGTATTCACAAAGCTGAAATCATCCTTAGGAGAGAGATGCCTATGTCTGTGAGCACTTTTCAAATCACATATTCCATGGGCATCTGCAACTTGTATTTTTTGTGATATGTGTCTATCCATGGTCATTAAAATTTCTTCTCCAATGCCCCACTACATTTGGAGTCTGTTGATAGAAGCCATTTGAGTTTTATAAAGTATGAATTCTAATGATAAAACTGAGTGAGAGTGGGTGGAGAAGTGATATGACTCTCAGGACTTCTACTTGCTGACAGAAATCAAGAGCCAGAAATATTTAGTGCCGGCAGGGAACTTCAACCATCCCTTCCTTCTAGGATGGAATAGGCCAGTCAGCACGTTAGAGTCACAGGCACAGACTTATACTAGGCCAGTGATCCTCAGCATTCCCAATGCTGTGACCCTTTAATACAGTTCCTCATGCTGCACTGACCTCCAATCATAAAATTACTTTCATTGCTACTTTATAACTGCAATTTTGCCACTGTTATGAATCATAATGCAAATATCTATGGTTTCCATTGGTCTTAGGCAACCCTTGTGAAAGTGTCATTCGACCCTCAAAAGAGTCACAACTCACAGGTTGAGAACCACTGCTCTAGGTATCTTGAGACATAGAAAAGATAAGGGGTAAAGTAAAAGAATTAAGATTTTTAATTTAATTAGGTCAAGAGTCAGATCTTATAAACTCAGATGCTCAGAGGAGAAGTCAAACCTGAATAAGAACTTTAACATAATTAGTTTTGAAGGTGCTGGTGGGTGATGGAACCCAGAACCTTATGCATGCTGGGAGAATGTTATGTCAGGAACCTATGCTGCCTATTCAAGAACAGATTTTTTATTATGCTGCCTGTGTTCTTCATAGCCATCATCTTGATCATTATATAATGGCCCAACAGCGCAAAGTACATGCTTAACCAGCATTCTTCTTGTTCAGTACTGATGCTGTGTGTCTCATTTCTTTTAACTCAAAATAGCACTGCAGTCAGCATTCCCAAACAGTGTATTCTTATTACCTGTGTATAAGCTTCAAGAGGATACTAAGGATACAGGCTGGCACAGAATAGGTACCTAATTAGGTTTTTAGTGTTTTTTTTTTTTAACCTGGTAACATGTTTCTCATATTCTAAATCATTTACTAAGAAGAAATTCCTAGACAACGATTTTCTTATTCAAATACAATATATAACTTAGAGAATGCACCAACATATTTATTTATAACTATGGTATATTGTTGGAGAAATTTCCCCTTTATTAATATGTAGTGGTCTCCTTTATCTTTTCTACCTAACTTTTGGGCTGAATTTGACTTTACTGGATATTCAAATAGTTGTGCCAGCCTCTTGCTTGATATTTTGATTTTTTCCCCTTTGGTTTTCAGTCTGTGTGTTCCTTTGCCAGTGGGATTCATTTCTTGAAAATAATAAATACTGTGTCATGCTTTACAATCCAATCAGTTAGCCTGTTCCTCTATAGTGGTGAGTTGTGGCTATCTGCAGTTAAGATTATTATTGAGAGGGGCTTACTAATTCTTGTAATTTTATTGCTTGCTTTTCTAGTTATCTGTATCATTGTTTGTTCATTTCTTCTTTCCTTATTAGCATCATTAGTTCATTGATCTACTGTGTCAGAAATTATTTAGGTTCTCATATTTGTCATCTATTCCTCTTATGATTTTATTCTTTCCTGTGTTATTATGATTGAGATTCTTTTTCTCCCTCATCTGTTTATAGTTCCTTAAGTATTTTCTACAGTCCCAGCTCAGAGTTCAGATGCTATAATTTCTGCCTGTCCTTAAATGTTCTTAAGATTAAGCATCATAATAAGCTCACTACCTGAATTCAATAGTTCTAAAAATAAGAGATACTAGATGTCAGTAAACATTTTAAAATGTATTCAATAGATATCGGTTAAAAAAATGAACATTCAGTCTACACTGAGATTCTATTTCACACCAGTCAGCATTACTATCATTAAGAAAATCAATGGTAACAAAGACTGGTGAGCTGTGAGGAAGGAGAGACACTACTGATAGGATTATCAACTAATAAAACCAGCATGAAAATCAATAGAGAAGTTCCTCAAAAACCTAAAATTAGAATTATCATTACTATATTACTTCTGGGTATGTACTTGAAGAGTTCTAAGTCAGTTTATTATAGAGATATTATTACTAGGATTTTTGGGGATCCCTACGTTGGGTGCCACATGTTCCTGGGGAAAATGAGGTCACTTTCAGGGTTCTTAGTCTCATTAGTAAATGAATTCAAGGATGGCCACAAAAGAAAGCTTGGAGGCAATTTTACTGCTGTTTGAAAGAATAAAACCCATGGCAATCAAGCTGTACATCTCATTAGCTACCCAAGGAGGAAGAAGAGGAAGCAAGAACCCCATCAGAGGAGCAGTGATAAAGCCCAGAGGGCTGGGAGGCCAAACCCACTTGTGCATCCTTGGGTATTTGAAAGGAGGAGGTAGAAAAGAAGAAAAAGAAAAGGTACACCTTTCTGACAAGGACCCAGAAAGGCAAATCGAACGGAGCTTCATGGTGGTCCCTTAGGAAGTGTATATGGAGTTGTTTTTCCAGGAAGGCATAGTGCTTTTTATCAGGGACAATCATTCCTCCCATCCTTTCAGCACAGCTTAAGGTGAACCAGCCTTCCTGAGGCCAGGCAATTGATTGACCCAACTGAACTAAGACTTTTTCAAATAAGCATAGTTTATGTATAAAAACACATTTTCCATGTTAAATAATACTATAATAAAATTATTCGATATAATTTTAAACAGAAGGATGAAAAGAAAAGTCTCAGGTTACAGAACCACTATCCTGAAAACAAGTTTGTAAAAAAGTCATTTTTTCCCCTAAGTGGGTCAGAAGGACAAATCATGCCTAATTGCTGGTCAGTGGAATGAAAAGAAACCCTGACTTTCACAGTCACTGACTTAAAGAAAGAGCACACGTTGAATTCTCTTGAAATGCAAAACTGGTCCTTGCAACTTCAATACACAGCAAGTTGATGGATTAGCTTTTAAGGGAGAGAACAATGGTTTGTCTCCACTCAGAGGTAGATTCCACTTTGCTGACACCCCTCCCCCCCTTTTTTTTAATTGGAAGAAAGAGCTTTCCTAAAGGCCCTTAGCAGAGTCTTAACCTTTATTGGTATTTATAACTGGCGTATAACCTTTATTGTAACCGTACTTTCCCATACATGTTTACTGCTGCACTATTCAAAATAGATAAGATATATAACCAGCCTAGATATCAATCTCCAGATGAGTGGGTAAAGAAAATATGATACATAGAATGAAATTTTATTCAGTCATAGAGGAGAATAAAGACATTGGCATTGGCAGCAAATGGTGGGACTGGAAGTCCTCGTGTTAAGGTAAGTGGCCAGCTCAGCAAATGCTGTATGCTTTTATCTCATATGTGGACTATAGATATAAATACGTATTTATGTGTTTGCATGTGTGTGTGTATCTATCTATATATATATGGGGAACATGAGAATAAAACGGGATTATGAAGGGAAGAGATCTTAAGGAAACAAGGAAAAGAGAGAGTAATGGGTACATCTGCATGATTCCTGGAGTAGAACTATCCTGTGAAGGAAAATGAGGTGTATGAGAAAACGGCCAATGACTGAATAAGTTGGGATAAATTGTAATGACACGTACATCTGAAAATTCTCTTATGAAACCTGTTACCTTGTTTGCTGTTCTGATTTGGTTGCAGTTGCTGTGATAAACACCATGACTCAAAGCAGGTTGGGAAGGACAGGGTTTATTTTAGATTCTAGGTTACAGTCCATCATCAAGGGAAGCCAAGACAGAAGCGAGAAGCGGAAACCAACAGGGAGACACTGCTTACTGGCTTGCTCCCAGCGTTCATGCTCAACCGGCTTTCTTTCTAACCTAGGCCCGTTTGCAAAGGCTGACCCTGCTCAAAGTGGACTGGGCATGCATGCCTACGTTGATTATTAACACCACCACCAACAAAAAAAAAATGCCGTAGACGTTCCAGAGACTGATCTGATGGGCATTTGCTCTACTAAGGTTTCTTCCACCCAGGTAACTCGAGTTTGAGTCAAGTTGGCAATAACTGATAAGTATATATGCTAGCAAAAAAATAACAAAAAAAGAAAAGGCCAGGCATGGTGGTACATGCCTTAAATCCCAGCACTCTGGAGGCAGAAACAGGATGATCTTTATGAGTTAGCTAGAGACCAACTTGGTATATATAGTGAGCTCCAGACAACCAGTGTTACATAGTAAGATTCCACCTCTAAATAAATAAATAAATAAAAGATTATTCTCCAACAAAGTACTTAACTATGCATCTACTCTAAAGCCAAAATATTAAACCCAAAGCAACCAATTGAAGTTCCTAGTCAGGATGGCTATCTCTGGGCTGCTGACCTGTGATAGTATGTGAGACTCTGTGTTATCAGGATGCGGTGGTCCCTCTTTATGGCCGATAACAAGTAGCATCTTCCTTATATCCATAACATATCACTGTGATTCAGTTCTGTACCTTCAGACACCTTAAGAGTTTTTGGAGGAATCTCCAGAAGTGTCCTTGGTGAACAATTTGTCCCTTCCTGGTACTGTTAATGAACTCAGCTTAGATATCTGTTCGTGATGTCATTCAGTCTTGCTGGGAGAAGCTCAGTATGTTGTGACTTAGGCCTTGACATTTGATAGCACCTGTCAGCGCTATTCTGAGCCACCTTGGCAGATCCAGCTTTGATACAGCCTCCCCACACTTGAAATAGCTAGGGGCTGGAGAGATGGCTCAGAGGTTAAGAGCATTGCCTGCTCTTCCAAAGGTTCTGAGTTCAATTCCCGGAAACCACATGGTGGCTCACAACCATGTGTAATGAGATCTGGTGCCCTCTTCTGGCCTGCAGGTGTACACACAGAAATAATATTGTACACATAATAAATAAATAAATAAATAGAAAAAAATTACTAAAGAAAAGAAATAGCTGGGCAGTTTGTCGATATTTTTTTTTTCTTTGTGAAACCAAAATTATCAACTGTTCTACACCCAAAACTAGAGGTTTGGGACATTTGTCTGTTAAGACATCTGGGTCTGATTCCACTTCTATCTCTTTAGGGTCAAAGGCAGCTTTTTTTTTTTTAAACCTTGATTTTATAGATTGAACTCTTCTGCAGTGGTATATAAGGTCTTCAGGAATTGGACAGGGATTCATTGGGAAATGCAGCGAAGTGCAAAAATAAACCTGACCCCGTTTCAATCAGGAAAGCAGCATGAGCTTTTTACAGAATCCCAGGCACTGCCTGGGTCTGGATTGATTGGCCTGCTGTGGCCATTACCAATAGAAACAGGCCCTTTCTCCAAGGCCCTTGGAACAAACGATGGAGGCGGTGCGCATGCGCCACTAGCAGAATTCCATTCAGGCAGCACAGTCGAGTTCGGGGTTCTAGATGCTTATATACTTGACTTAAGACCCTACTGCTATACTCAACACTAACCCTTTCTCCAGTTCTGCTTTCTTCTTTACAACTGAAGTGGGAATTATTCGAGAATCTTTTTGCATGATTTCATACTATGAAGATCTGATGCGGGTACCCCTAAAAGAGCACTTAGACCCATATTCTTTTCTCTTTTCACTCTTACTGAAACCTCCATAGTTCTTATGGAAAATTATGTAGTTGCCTAGTAGACAAGACTGCTTCTGGTCTGCTACCAAAGTAGCTCCCCAATGTCTAGTCACACTAACTACTTCCTCAGAGAATGTAAAATCTCCATCATGAGCCATCTAGGGTATCACATGCTCATAGTTCCAGAAACTGGGAAGTAGATGTGGTATGATTTCTGTGAGCTCAAGGCCAGCTTCGTCCTTATAGTAATTTTCAGATCACCCTGCACTACATAGTGAGATCCTACATTTAAAAGAAACTAGATTAATGAATTATGAAATTAATACCATATACGTAGGATAACATTAAAAGCATCCCCTATAAACCCAATAGCCCCCTTTTTAATTTTGTCACATCCAGCCTTCCCAAACTTCACATGGAATATATACATGGGAGATATAACATGAGAGCCCCACAGAGGCTGAGCACCTCACAGAACATACTGCCCTAAGTAGAAAATCAACCCTATTTTCTCACTTGTCAAATATTTTTGGTAAGCATTAGCTCATATTCACCCTAGCCATGATATTCTGGGCATTGTGGAATAAATATGTTGATATATTTAAGATCAGAATTCTGAATATTAGTTCCCTTTTTACTGGCAGCAAGTTGATAGACTGTGCCAGAATTACCAGAACCATCAGGTTTATTTATACAAAGCAGTTGTTTTCCTCCCATACTCCTTGTTTCCAATTCCACAGTCAACACAAATCCTGTCATTTATCCATCCTTCTAATTATCTTTGAATAGCTATTATGTGCTAGATCTTTGCAAGGCGCTGAAGAAGCTTTGCTGTGTAATAGAGCTAGCAATCTCTAAGTAGACTTGTAACTATTTGGGTGTTAGGAGATCTTCAGGAACCATCATAATGGTTATACTGGGATCATAAACTCTAGGAAAGCATTCTGAAAAAGAAAGTAGTAAATTAATAAATTCAAACACAAACCAACAAAGGGCAACACCCATGTTCACTCAGATACAATGTTGAAGGTTCTTAGAGTCTACAACCTTCTCCATCCCTAGTCTTTGCTTCTTGCTTCGAAGGTAGGGAGGAAGCAGGAACCAGCCGCTTCTTACTTAGTCTAGGTGACCTGCATATGCCAACCCTCAGAGGGTCGCTGTGGCCTGTCTTCTAGAGACTCTACTACATTAAAAATAGTGATTGTACTAAGGAATGCTGAGAGGAGGAGAAAGAGTCTTCCCCAGCAGAGAGCACACCAATCCGCTATCCCAAAGCAAATGGTCAGCCCTGAAAGACATACATACAAGGAGCATTATATTACACAGACTGAGCAGGTTGTACTTGTCTATTGTGGCTATGTAACGCTAATGAATTGTAGAGGATGACAAGTATGGAGATCTGACTGATGGACATGAGAGAGGTCGCTGCTGAAGATGATTCAGGCTGGTTTAAAATGAAAATCAGAGACTGAGAAGGAATGAGAAAACTTCATAAACAAAATTAAAACTAAAATCAAAACAGAACAGTAGAGCATGGAGGATCTTTTTTTTTTTAGCATAAAGCACATTTTTTTATGGACAAATCTCGCCTAAAGGACAGGCTCAGTGAGACAGGACAGAATGCACTCTGACAAAATGTGTGTGGGAATTCTGTGCATAACTCAGCTAGCTGGTGGGTTATGCGTTCAATGTATTTACTAATGTGGGCCCATTTAGAATCACAGTTCCATTCACCGTGTCGGTTTAAACACAGCTCTAACTGTGCATGAGTTCATCTTGCCTTTGGGGAGGGGTCCTGCTCCAGCCCTGTTTCTTTTCTAACTCAATTATATCCAGTCTCTCAAGAGGTAACTTGAGAAGTGAAAAGCACACCCACAGTAACATTCACATTTGCTCCTCTAGGTGCCAGTTTTCAAAACTTCACAAAGTGCATAAGTACATCTGAAGATCTCTGTACATGCCTTGACTAGAGAGCTCAGAGAAGAGTGTCTTTAATTGACTGTGGGGCACACAAGTTCAATTTAAATTCTAAAGTGGAATCGAGTTAAACCTTGCACAATTCCATCTTAGTGATTTTCTTTTAGATTTTGGCTTTAAAAATTAAAGAGGAGAAATATTAACTGCAAACAATGACATGGCTTTGTAAAATCTGAGCTGCGGTGCTCTTGGCATTAAAGCCTCATGACCGACTGTCACTGGTTTCCCACAAGTCAGTGTTCATTTGCATGCCCCAGATTCAGTTCACGACTTGATCAGGAGAGCATCAGGAGAGCATCGCGAGAGCCTTAGGAGACCATCGCGAGAGCATCAGGAGAGCATCGTGAGAGCATCAGAGCTGACTTTTGGCTTTCCAACACTCGCCTCATCGGCAGCTTTCGGGTTCTCCACATACTGCCACATTGGAGTCCACTAAAAGACCACATCTACTTGGACTTATTCTCGCCAGCCCCCCAGGCCAGACGGCTTGATAGTCTTCGCTGTGAAGTTTCACATTATGCACGCATCTCTTACACTGCATCTACACCCTTTGTGTATGTTTGTCATTACCTGGTTTCATATGTCTGTCTAGCTTTCATATGCCAACATGTTGACAGGACTTGATGCATGTCTGACTGAACTTTTCCTTGTCTAGAAGAGTCAGATCATGGGTCAGAAGAGGTCCAGGGTCAGCACAGTTAAGGTCATATTTTCTGTAATTTGCCATTTACTGGGCATTATGAATCAAATGTGTATGTCTTCCCAAATTCACACATGGAACTCCTTCACCTAAATATGACTATGTTTGAAGATAATGTCTGAAGGTAAGCTATGAAAATTAGGTGAAGTCATAAGACTGAACCCTTAATCTCACAGTGCCTGTGCACTGATGCCCTTGCAAGAAGAAAAGGCTGAGCCAATCTCTTAGGACCAAGTCCTAACCAGGAACTAAGTTACCTGGTACTTCCTTGGACCTCCTAGCCACCAGAATGCAAGAAAATTTACTTCTGATGCTTAAACCACCCAGTGAGGTTTTTGTTTTAACATCTGGAGCTGACTAATGCTCTAAGCAATTTCATTTGCTTGGTGCACTTGCAGTGGCTTTGATGATAGTGGCATTATTGTGTCGCAGCTGAACAGGATAATTACCTATCAGAAAGCACCTATTCTAGCATTAATGAACAATAATCTTTCATTTCACCGTTGGCAACCAGGGTGCAGTAATTAACCCAGCTTCTTTACCTATTGAATCTGAGGGCTCCAGTAAAGTTTGCAACTAGAGCCCCCTCATTTCCATGTTTCCTTCTTGTAGCACAAGACAAAACATGTAATAGGAGGCCCTCCTGGGTTCAGAAACTATTGAGACATGCGCATGGCAGGCTTGCAAATGAAGTAAAACTTTTCTAACAGACTCTCTGGTGAACACTGTTGGCTACACTGAGGGAGGTCTCTGGGACAGAAGGAGCTTCCAGGCAGGATTAGCCAGTGGTGTGAAGCTACGCACCATGATGTTTCACTCATGTTCAAGAGGTCATGGGCTGCTCCTTAGAAAACTCGAGATGTCCTGTCCTGCATGACCAGATGCCGTGTTTATTTATCTGAGTTGGGGAGCCCTTGCTCATGACATACAAAGTTGAATATAAACATTAAAACCAATTGAAGTCCCAAGAACCACAGGCAGCAGAGACTACAAGTCCAACTCTTAGCTCATCTCTCCCTAATAATAACATGCATGGGAATTAGGCCTGGTGGGGCTAGAATTTTGGTCTAGAATTCAGACTTCCAAGGGTAAAGAATACCAAACCTACTGGGACCTACAGAGTTTAAGTTTTTGGTGTGGAATGAAGCTGAGGTAAGACATGTCTAGAAGCTAAAGGTGATTGGCCCAATATGAAAGGGGTTCTTTTTTTTTTTGCCTGTTTCCAAGAGAGAGCAATCTATGATCAGAGGGGGAAAGTTGTTACCTTTGCAAAGAAAGTTAGACTTCCTCACCACAATTAGGTGAAAAGAACATATGTGTAATCTCTAACAAGAAAGGAATGGCGTCCTGAGGAAGGCTCCTGTGGGCTGCTTCAGTGAGCCAGGGTGGCATGGATGCTCTTTGAGTGGGAGGTTTCTGTTCATTTGCAAATGCGATGACATTTTCAGCTTTTTGTACCAGGAACAGAAGCACCTTAGGAAGCCCAGGTTGAATGCCTTCTCCCTACAGAGCAGCAAATGAGGTTAATCTATTTATTGATGGAGGTTCTGGGGGCAGGGATAGGAGAAGGCTGAGGAGGAAGGGGCTGTGACCAATGGTTGAGACAGAAATGTTTACATTTGTGTCTATTTCCAACATGATTATTTTCTCTAGACACAATAAGCAAAAGGCTTAGAGAACAGGCCCCTCTTTGTGGAAAGCTATGGGGTACTTGTGTCCTCTTGACCTGAGGGAGCAGGCATAGAATCAATAAATGTGTTCATAACTAAGCCCCTGGGGATAGAACATTTGACTTCAAGTTAAGGACTCAATTCATGACAAGTCTGATGAAGAAGGAAGTCACAGTGCTCAAACCACCCCCTTGTACAGTTAGTGAAGCTGAAGAAGACTCTGGAATGGCTTAGTGTAGCTAAAGGTGCCTCTCAGGGTGATTTTTATTCACATGACACTTGGCAGCTGTGATGAGAGCTGAGAGAATATTTCCTTACAGACTACTCCAATCTTCTCAAGCCAAGGAAAGTAGAATCCAAGGAAACTGCTAATCCTGAGATTTGCAAGAGAAAGACCAGTTCCACAATTCTGAGCCAAATTTGAAGCACACTTTAATTAAATACTGGCCAGAATGATGGACTCTGGCTAGGTCCCCCCCAGGAAACTGCCGCAAGCCACATTCTGCAGAGACTTAAAAAGGCAAAATCACCTAACCTTGCCATCAGGTCCAATCAGGGGCAAGCATACATCCTGATGTATTTCTTGCCTATGTACTTCCTGCCCATATCCAATCAAGCACATCTGGTGCAAGCAAACTTGTTTAGGAGTGGAAACATCTGGCTTGATATCACAGTGCACAACGTTCCATGAAGTTATCTGTCTTTGGGCAAATCGGGTTTACAGGTTAGCTTTGGCTCCTACAAAACTGGTGCTAAATCTGTGTCTGGGTTGACCAGCTCCCTGTCTTGGAACAGGGACTGGATTTCACTCCTGAAACTTTCATTCCATGTACACTTTTGTGGCCCATAAGCTATAAAGTCAAATACAGGGGCCTGGTGCTAGCCTTGGTCACCCAGGGATTTAAGGGAGAACAGAAAGAGGGATGTTGTGGGAATTCATTCTGCCAATAGCTTTGGGGTACCAGCCTTTGGGCATGGCTTTTTTATGGGCTTGATCACTCTTGGCAGAATGAATTCCCACAGAAGGACATCTAAGGGAAGAAGAGGTGGCTCAGCGGTTAGGAATACTTGCTCTTCTCCAGGATCTGAGTTCAGTTCCCAGCACTCTATCAAATGATGAATAATAACCTGTAACTCCAGCTCCAGGGGACTTATATTCACATACATGCACACACACACACACACACACACACACAGAGAGAGAGAGAGAGAGAGAGATCTTTTTTAAAGGACTGCTATTTGTACATGTAACATGTAGTATCCTTTGTCCATGTAAGCCTTATTAGGATATTGGATGTGATGGAGCACAGAGAGATTCCTTTAGAGTAAAATCTCAAGCTTCTTCTACTCAGTCTCATCTTTAAACCCTTGTTATCTCTCCCCCAAAAGGAATAGTTTCTGAAACTGAGCGGGATTTTCACGGAGTATGTTCTGGAGAAAAGTAAGTGGAGAATGGCTAGAAGGGTCTGTGTGTCAGGGCGTAGGGTCTGTGTGTCAGGGCGTAGGGTCTGTGTGTCAGGGCGTACCTCAGGAGGAACGCCATTCCTCAGAGGCCATCACACCTCGGTTCTGCTTGTTAAGAAACTGATAATCCCAAGGCTTTTTAGGACAGAGATGCAGCAAAGCAAGGAGATGGAAGAGCAACCGCAGGTAATAAACCCAGAAAACTGGGACTGTAAGCATTTGAGTGGCTAGGGGACTCCTGGCTCGAGGGTTCTGGTCTCATATGTGTGGATGTGAGGACTGACAAACCTGTTGTCCTCCCATGATCCTCTTTGAAGATGTGATGTGTGAATTCAGTCCTGAATGGTAAGAGGGGCCAGCAAATGCTGGCAAAAGCATTCCAGAAAGAGAAAATAGCTATTTCACAGGTCCTGGGCAGCCATACGATTTTAGCATACTCAAAAATCAACAACAAGGAACAAAGTAAGTAGATAAGTAAATCTGGGCTTTAATGTCTGAGACAGTAAAGGAAAAAACCGAGTAGTGGTTGGATGTCAGGGCACTGTCCTCACTGCAGGTGGAAATCCTCATGCAGCTAGCCTGAGATGGAACCCACTTGCTGACGGCTTGGCTTCGTTGCTGTTGCTGCTGCTCTCTCTTTGGTAACTTAAAATAACTCCAGGTGATTCTAATTACAGACTAACGCTCCTGTATTCCCAGAACTTGGGAACTAGGGACAAGAGAATCAGAAGTTCAAGGTCAACCTTAGGCTGCACAGCAGGATCAAGGCCAGCCTAG
Organism: Bramus lutescens; assembly: GCA_001685075.1. Classification (NCBI taxonomy): domain Eukaryota; kingdom Metazoa; phylum Chordata; class Mammalia; order Rodentia; family Cricetidae; genus Bramus; species Bramus lutescens. The sequence continues at coordinate 13,821 of LOEQ01005862.1, read as the reverse complement.
GCTTGTGAGACTCCAGGGGTGGAAGGGACAGGACAGAAAAGAAACAGTGGGAAAGCACAGAGTTCCAAACAGGTTTCATGGCTTGGCGTCTATGATTAAGATGACTCACAGAATGGACCGAAAGCTCCAGGAAGGCAAGGATGAGGGAAGCTACGTGCTGGTGTGGCAAGCATCTGTGGAGTCTTTATCTGGTAGACAGACGTAAGACAGCATATGGAACAGGGTGAAACTAGTCTTCCTTGTAGTCTACAGTGTTTGCTTGCTGATGTGTTGGATTTGAGGATATGGTAAACACGGGTGACTAATGGTGTTTTCATTGGAATAATTCTGTGTGTTGTGACAGTTGTGGAAACCGAGACTCTTAAGAAGTTAAGTATGTTTGTATGAGGCGGAGAAAATAAATAATCTTGTTTCCTGCACATGAAGATTGAAATACAAGTGAGATTGTAACAGGAGTGACGGAAGCTGTAGAGTTTCTTTCCTGGCATGAGAAGAGAACTGAACAACCAGGAAAGACCAAAGACCAAGCCACAGGGAACTGGAAAGAAGTAGGTTTGTACTTTCACTGTGGGTCAAGCCTAAGACTAGAAGTTGGCTATACTGACTTTGGCTTAAGCACTTATAGGGACCCTGGATCCTCCCCCTTTCCTCTCTTGGTCCTATTTAGATACTTTCCCCTGTGATGCCCTGCCTTCTCTCCTTGCAGTCCCTCTGGGAACAGAAACTGCCCTGTCAGGAAGCACACCTTTGTTTCTGTTGTCTATAGATATCCGAATAACTCTGTTTTAAGACTTCCAGCTTTAATCATCTGGTCAGCACATAAACATTTACTCTGGGAATTTAAGAAAGAGGTCAAAACTATTCAGAGAATTTACGAGTTTCTATAATATCTTTTTTCTATAATAATCTTTGCTATTTCAAGCCGTAAATTGGGATTTCCTTAAGACCAGGAATGGACATATTTTTGGGA
>LOEQ01005862.1:0-12830 GCA_001685075.1 Bramus lutescens | reverse complement strand
TGCCAGATCCCAGGCATACAGATGTTTTTGAATGAATTAAAGTTGAGAATGGTGGCTCCATTCAGAACATACTAATATCAAAATACCTTTCTTGAATTAAAAGAAATGTGAAGCAGAAGGAAATTGAATCAAGAGGTTGTTTTATATAAACTCTAGTCAATTTATTTTCTTCTTAAGAAAAAAATGAAATAGAAACAGATATGAAGTGTAGGGATAGGTAGAAGGTAAGAGTAAAGACGTTAGTAATAACCTGCCAGGATCGGTTTGTGTTATGATTGTCAAGGTACCAGTCATTAGAATCATTAAAATCAATTTCTCCTGCCCTATGTCTCTTCTCAGGCTGGTCTCCCCCACTATCTCCCAGGCTGGAAATTCCCTGGTACTATTGGTTCTTTGGGTCCTCTAATGATTATCTCAGCAGGAAAGTGCAAACTCAGTTACTGAATAATTGCATTTCAACATCCTAAACAGCAGAGAGATATCTCTAATAGTGAAAATGACCCCTGTTATCAGAGAAGTAATGGCTAAAATAATGGGGAAAGCAGATGATGCAGGGGAGATGAAGTCCTCACCAGCATGGCCACAGGGCACACGTGACCACAGGAAGAGTGTCTCCAGAGAATCCCCATCAGCTTCTGCCTCCAGAAAACATGTCAGTAATTTACCTCCTCAGGTAGCCATCTTGAGTCTTAGGAAGAGAGTCATGGGAAATTTGAAGAATCCCAAAGAGTAAATGCAGGCTTGATTTGAAGATTGTCAAATTTCATCTGAACTAAAATTCAGAATTGAAAATTTAAACTTCCTAAAATTGAACTGTCCAACAACAGTTCAGTTCTCCCACTTCATTCACTTGGAGAACTTGTCAGAACTGGGACGCTATCTATGGCGCAATACCCCAGGTTAACAGACGTCTTCCAAATTCTGAACAAGGATTCATTTACGGTACCATGGGCGTTGAGAAAGTAGATAGTGATCCTGGCTCAGTAATCACCAAGTCTTTCTCCAAGTCATGGTCTCTAGTTGTTTTCTTTACTCAAAATTTAATATGGACATAATTAACTTGTCACTTGATAGATAGTTGGAAATATTTTTATGATAAATCACTATGAGGTTTTTGATATACAGCTTGGAGGGAGTACAGAAGTTTGAAGGACACAGCCATTATGAAACTTTTGTGTCTATTTATAGTCACAAGAAAAATGCAAGTAAGGATACATTTTATTTCTTCTAGCAGTTGCTCCTATTGACACACAAATATATGAAGCAATTGTGGCAGGCACTACCATTTATCTCATTGAGAAACATTTTGAACTAACTAATAATGATTCATCAATTTTTAAAAATCTATTGTTTTGACCAACTCTGTACTCATAACGATAGCTCAGTCCAAATGATATGTTTAATCCCTAAGGCTGGCAGAACTGTGCTTCAAGAGATTTATATTTACAAACATGGATTTGCCACAGAGATATGAAAGATCAATCAATAAAACATTTTAAGGTATGGAATTACATTTTCTCATTTGGCTTCAATTTCATGAATAAAATAAAATGGAAATACAATAGAAGGGGAAAAAGTAAAGGTTACAAAAGTCATGAAGGAAGAACTCATTTTTTTTGTTTTCAATCAATGATAGCATTAAATCACTGTGGCATCAGTGGCCAGTCTTTAGAATATAAGTAGAAAATAGACAAGAGACTAGAAATCAAAAATACTAAATATTATATGATTTGCACTTGATGAGACACAAGACGGACTATTTTAAATGCCAGCTTTGCAGTGTTTAAAGGACTCAATATCTTAACAGAAGTTTCATTTATTGGTGGCTTTTTTTTAGAGCAACCTAGGCACAGGAAATCTTTTCCTTCTTTTCTGTATGACTCTGAGAGTTTTATTACTCTGAACTACCCAATGGATCCCATGTGAAAACATCCCTTGGCATTCAAGTCTTAGAATTTGATTTTGAAAATGTTATTAGAGATTAAACTCTGGGTTGGTTTTTTTTTATAATTTTATTTATTTTTGTCATACCAATTCCATTTTCTCCTCCCTCCTCTCCTTCTGCTCTCCAATCTTCCCCCCGCCCCACCACTCCTCAGAGAGGGTAAGGTCTCTCCTGGGAAGTCAGCTCAGTCTGTCCTGCCACATCCTTGAGGCAGGACCAAGACCCTCCCTCGCCTAGGCTGAGCAAGGCATCTCTCCATAGAGAATGGGCTCCACAGTTAGTTTGCCAGTGACCCCATATACTGCCCAAGCCAAACTATTATCACCTGTACTCAGGGGGCCTAGGTCAGTCCTGTGCTGGTTCCCCAGTTGTCAGTCCAGATTCAGTGATGTCCCAGTAGCTTGGGTCAGCTGATTCTTTGGGTTTTCCTCATCATGGTCTTGGCTCCTTTGCATATTATTGCTCCTCCCTCACTTCAATTGTCCTCCAGGAAGGAGCTCAGCCCAGCAGTAATTGTAGATCTCTGCATCTACTTCCATCTGTTTCTGGAAGAGGGTTCTAGCTTCTCTGGGGTTGTGGACTATAGGCTGGTTATCCTTTGTTTTATGTCTGGTATCTACTTGTGAATGGGTACATACTATATTTGTCTTCCTGGGTCTGGGTTATATTACTCAGGATGGTTTTTTGATGTGGGATGTCTTTCTGTATATGTGTTGCTTTATTGGTTGATGAATAAAGTTGTTTTGACCAATAGCTTAGCAGAGTAAAGCCAGGCAGGAAATTTGAACAGAGATATCTATATAGAGATTAAGTAGGGTCAAGGAGACAACACATAACTTCCTAAGGAGACATATGCCAGAACCTTACTGGCAGGCCACAGCCTCGTGGTGATACATAGATTAATAGAAATGGGTTAATTTTAGATGTAAAAGTAGGTTAATAAGAAGCCTGAGCTAATAGACAAAACAGTGTTGTAACTAATATAGTTTCTGTGTGGTTATTTGGGTCTGGGTGGCCGGGAAATGTAAGAACAGTCTCTGTTTACAGTTTTTTTCTAGTTCTGTCTATTTGTCTGCAAATTTAAAGATGCCTTTATTCTTTTACCACTGAGTAGTACTCCGTTGTGTAAATGTACCACATTTTCTATATCCATTCTTGTGTTGAGGGGTATCTAGGTTGTTTCCAGTTTCTATCTATTACAAATAATGCTGCTATGAACGTAGGTGAGCAAATGTTCTTTTGGTGTGAGTGTACCTCCTTTGGGTATATGCCCAAAAGTGGTATTGCTGGGTCTTGAGGAGATTGATTCCTAATTTTCTGAGAAATAATCATACTGATTTTCACAGCAGCTGTACAAGATTGCACTTCCACCAGCAATGCAGGAGTAATCCCCTTAATCCACATCCTTTCCAGCATAAGCTGTCATCAGTCTTTTTGACCTTAACCATTCTGACAGGCTTAAGATGGTATCTCAGAGTTGTTTAGATTTGCATTTCCCTGATGTCTAAGGATGTTAAGCATTTCCTTAATTGTCTTTCATTCATTTGAGATTCTTCTGTTGAGAATTCTCTGTTTAGAACTGTACCCAATTTTTAAATTGGCTTATTTGGTAATTTGATATCTAGTTTCTTGAGTTCCTTGTATATTTTGAAGATCAGCCCTTTGCCAGATGTGAAGTTGCTGAAGATCTTTTCCCATTCTGTAGGCAGCTATTTTGTCTTGTTGAACATGTCCTTTTCTTTAAAGAAGCTTCTTAGTTTCAGGAGCTCCCATTTATTAATTGTTGCTCTCAGTGTCTGTGCCACTAGGGTTATATTTAGGAAGTGGTCTCCTATGCCAGTGTTTTCAAAGGTACTTCCCACTTTCTCTTCTATAAGGTTCAGTATAGATGGATTATGTTGAGGTCTTTGATCTATTTAGGCTTGAGTTTTGTGCATGGCAATTGATATGGATCTATTTACATTTTTCTACATGTCAACATCCAGTTATACCAACACAATTTGTTGAATATGCTTTCATTTTTCCTTTTAATATTCTTAGCATCTTTGTCAAAAATCAGGTGATCATATGTATGTGGGTTAATAACTGTGTTTTTGATTCAATTTCTTTGGTTCACCTGTCTATTTTTATGGCAATACCAAGGTGTTTTGATTACTGTAGCTGCATAATAGAGCTTGAAGTCAGGGATGGTGATGCCTCCAGATGTTCCTTTATTGTACAGGGTTGTTTTGCTACCTGCATTTTTTGTTTTTCCATATGAAGTTGAGTATTGTTCTTTCAATGTCTGTGAAGAATTTTGCTGGGATTTTGATGGGCATTGCCTTGAATCTGAAGATTGTTTTGGTAAGATTGTTGTATTTACTATGTTAACCCTACCTATTCATGATTATGGGAGACCTTCCATTTTCTGATATCCTCTTCAATTTCTTTCTTCAAAGACTTAAAGTTCTTGTCATATAAGTCTTTCACTTGTTTGGTTAGAGTTACCTCCAAGGTATTTTATGTTGTTTGTGGCTATTGTGATGGGTGATATTTCTCTGACTTCTTTCTCAGCCCGTTTATCATCTGTATGTAGAAGGGATACTGAAGTTTTGAGTTAATCTTGTATCCTGCCACATTACTAAAGTTGTTTATTAGCTGTAGGAGTTCCCTGGTAGAATTTTTTTGGGTCACTTATTACACTATTATACCATCAGCAAATAGTGAAAGTTTGACTTCTTTTTTTCTGATTATATCCCCTTGATTTCCCTTTGTTGTCTTATTGCTTTAGCTAGGAATTCGAGTACTATGTTGAATAGATATAAAGAGAGTGGACAGCCTTGTCTTCTTCCTAATTTTAATGGAATCGCTTTGAGTTTTCTTCATTTAGTTTGATGTTGACTTTTGGCTTGCTGTATATTACCTTTATTGTGTTTGGGCACGTTCCTTGTAATTCTCTTCTCTCTAAGACTTTTATCATGAAGGGGTTTTGTATTTTGTCAGTCTTTTTCATCATCTAATGAGATGATCATGTGGATTTTTCTTTCAGTTTGCTTATATGGTGGATTACACTGATGGATTTTCATATATGGAACCATCCCTCCATCACTGGGATGAAGCCTACTTGATTATGGTGGATGATTTTTCTGATGTGTTCTTTGATTTAGTTTGCCAGTATTTTATTGAGTCAATAAATTTTATTTCATTGCATCAATGTTCATGAGGGAGATTGGTCTGTAATTCTGTTTCTCAGTTGTGACTTTGTGTGGTTTGGGTATCAGGTTAAATGTGGCCTCGTAAAAAGAGTTTCACAGTGTTTGTTCTGCTTCTATTGTGTAGAACAATTTGAGGAGAGTTGGTATTAGCTCTTCTTTGAAATTCTGGTAGAATTCTGTGCTGAAACCATCTGGCCCTGGGATTTTGGGGGGGACTTGGGAGGCTTTTGATGACTGTTTCTATTTCCTTATGGGTTATAGATCTATTTAAATTGTTTACCTGATTTTGATTTTATTGTGGTATGTGGTACTGATCCAGAAAATTGTCCATTTCCTTTAAATGTTCTAATTTTATGTAGTATAGGTTTTGGAAGTATGACTTGATGATTCTCTGGATTTCCTCACTGTCTGTTGTTATGTTCCCCTTTTCATTTCTGACTGTTTATTTGGATAGTCTCTCTCCGTCTTTCTGTTAGCTTGGATAAAGGTTGTCAATCTTGTTGATTTTTCTCAAAGAACCAACTCTTTATCTTGTTGATTCTTTGTATTGTTTTCTTTCTATTTTATTGATTTCAGCCCTCAATTTGATTATTTCCTACCATCGACATCTGGGTGAGTTTGCTTCTTTTTGTTCTAGAGCTTTCAGGTATTCTGTTAATTCACTAGTGTGGGATTTTTCCAGCTTCTTTATGTAGGTACTTGTGCTATGAACTTTCCTCTTAGCACTACTTTCATTGTGTCCTATAAGTTTGGGTATGTTGTGTGGTCATTTTCATTGAATTTTAGGAAATATTCCATTTCTTTTTATATTTCTTCCTTGACCCAGGGTGAGCATTGTTCAATTTCCAAATGTTTGTAGGCTTCCTGAAATTAGTGCTGCTATTGAATTCTAACTTTAAGCCATGGTGATCCAATAAGGTATGTGGGGTTATTCCATTTTTTAAAATCTGTTGAGGTTTGTTTTGTTTCCGAGTATGTGGTCAGTTTTTGAGAAGGTTCCAAGAAGTGCTGAGAAGAAAGTATATTATTTTATGTTTTTGTGGAATGTTCTATAGATGCCTGTTAAGTCCATTTGAGTCATAACATGTTAGTTCCCTTATTTATCTGTTCATTTTCTGTCTGTCAGACCTGTACAGTAAGAGTGGGGTGTTGAAGTCTTCCACTATTAGTGTGTGGGGCTTAATGTGTGATTAAAGCTTTAGTAGTGCTTCTTTTACAAACGTGGGTCCCCTTGTATTTGGGGCATAGATGTTCAGAATTGAGATTTCCTCTTGATGGACTTTTTTGTGATTAATATAAAATGAAAATGACCTTCTTTATCTTTTTTGAATAATTTTAGTTTGAAGTCTATTTTGTTAGATATTAGGATAGCTACAGCAACTTGTTTCTTAAGTCCATTTGATTGGAAATTTTTTCCCAACCTTTTACTCTGAGCTAGTGTCTGTCTTTAAGCTTGAGGTGTGTTTCTTGTATGCAGCAGAAGGATGGAATCACATCCAATCTGTTACCCTGTGTCTTTTTATAGGTGAATTGATTCCATTTATATTAAGGGACATTAGTGACCAGTGATTGCTAGTTCCTGTTATTTTTGTTGTTGTTGTTGATATTGTATGTGCATTTCCTTTTTGGGATTTGCTGCTGTGATTTCATCTATTGCCTGAGTTTGGTGGACGTTCTTGGGTTGGAGTTGTCCTTCTAGTACTTTCTGTAGAGCTGGATTTGTGAGTAGATATTGCTTAAATCTGGTTTTGTGATGGAATATATTGTTTTCTCCATCTATGTGACTGAAAATTTTGCTGGGCACAATAGTCTGAGCTGGTATCCATGGTTTCTTAGTGTCTGCATAGGTCTGCCTTTGTATGTTACTTGGCCTTCTTCCTTCGCAGCTCTTAATATTCTTTCTTCATTCTGTATGTTTAGTGTTTTGATTATTATGTGACTAGGGGAATTTTTGGGGTTTTTTGTCCAGTCTGTTTGATGTTCTGTACTTTCATAGGCATGTCCTTCTTCAAATTGGGAAAGCTTTCTTTTATGATTTTGTTGAATATATATTCTGTGCCTTTGAGTTGAACTTCTCCTTCTTTTAGCCCTATTATTTTTAGGTTTGGTCTTTTCATGGTATCCCAGATTTTCTGGATATTTTGTATAAAGAATTTGTTGGATTTGACATTTTCTTTGACCAATGGATCTATATCCTCTATTTTATCTTCAGTGCCTGAGATTCTCTCTTCCATCTTATATATTCTGTTGGTTATGCTTGCATTTGTGGTTCCTGATCATTTACCCAAATTTTCCATTTCCAGAATTCCCTTGGTTTGTATTTTCTTTATTACCTCTATTTTGGTTTTCAAGTATTGAATTATTTCCTTCACCTGTTTGATTGTTTTTTCTTGTTTTATTGAGGGGGGGATTTGTTGATTTCTTCCAAGTTTTTGTTTGTCTTTTCCTCTCTTCTTTAAGGGTATTTTTCATTTCCTCGTTAAGGGTCTCAGTCATCTTCATAAAGTTGTTTTTATGGTTGTTTTCTTCTGCTTCATCTGCACTGGGATGTTCAGGTCTTGCTGCTACAGAAGCACTAGTTTTGTGTTACAGTATTTGCTCTTTATGCTGTTGAGTGTTTTCTTACCTTGTTGTGTACCCAGCTTTTCCTCCAATCAGTAAAGATGGATCCTGTGTTTCAGGCAGTCCCTCTTCCTCCAATTGGTGCAGTTGGGGGCTATGACTCCATTGAAGCCTCCTTCAGGTGCAGACAGAGCAGAGCCTCTGGTGATCACCCTTCCATGTGCAAGCGGGCCTGAGGCAAAGATGGTCACTTCTTGGTGTAGATGGGGCAATAGCTCTGATGGTTGCTCCTCCAGCAGGAGGCAGGATCACGATTCCATGGATCACTCCTCTAGGTGTAGGTGGGGCTGAAGTTCTGGTGGTTGCTGCAATCGCAGGGTTATCTCCTATTGAGAATGGCAGTTACTGCTGGCTGGGACACAGGGCCCCTTTCCCAGAGGAAAATTTTTTTTGTTTTAATGTTTGTTTATTTATTTATATCATATAAATAAACTGAAAGAAAAAAAACCATATGATCATTTCATTAGAGCCAGAGGAAATTTTTAAGGTAACTTCTGGAAGCCACTGCTGGAAGGCCCTGCTGTTGCCTCTCCCAGAAGTCACTCACCACTCTTGGCCCTTGCTAGCCACTCCTGGAGTTGGCTCACCTCTGAAGCTCCTGAGAGGGTTGCTTGGGCCTCTGATGCTCCCAGGCAGGGTTGTTGGGGTCTCTGATGCTCCCAGGCAGGTTGCTGCCTCTGTTTCCGGGCCCCTGAGGCTCTTAAACAACCTAAATTCAATCGTTATGTCACTTCCTGGGAAGATAGCCTTCATCTGCCTGGTGAAAGTCCTAAGACAGAGCCCTGTGCAACCTCTATGGCTGAAATCTCCTTACTCTGTGCCCACCTCTCACCTACAACTTTCTCTTTGGGGTTCAGCCTGGCAGCCTCTAATTGCCCTGCTCAATCCCTGAATTCTTTTTCTTGTGACCCCAGGAAAGTCTCCGCCGGCTCCTGAGACTGTTTCCACTCCAGTAAGTGGGCAATATTTGTCCCACAACTCCTGAGTGATGTTATGAACTATGTAACCTGTGTTATGTTTTGAAATCTATAATGACTGTGAGTTACTTATCCAGTGAAATAAAAAATGAGAAGGTAAATTTGGCCACATTTTTCCATAGGATGTAAGCCATGCATAGTATGCTCAGCTCCCTGTCACTAAGGACCAGTCTTTGCTGCTCTAGAGACTCAGTTAAGATGGTAACTGCTGTAAAGATATCCTTACCCTAGAATGGCAACCGTTACTCTTATGTTAACTCATCTATCTGACGTATCTGGGAACTTCAGTTTAGCATTCACTTACTCACCAAACATTGATTAAACACCATCTGTATGCAAGGTCACCACCATACTGGTGCCCGGTGGCAGACAGAAGGCATAATAACCACATTCAGAACCCCTGGCCTTCTTGGCCAAGTGGAATTCTCCTGAGTGATGTCATGATGTAAGTGCAGATGATAACTGAGCCAGGGAGAGAAGTCGAGGGCAAGTTTCCAAGAAGAGCAGTCCAGCAAGTCTTATAAGACCAGTAGGAAATCAGATAGAGAACGGGACTTGTAGAGAGGCAAGCACCCCCTCCCTAAAGTGTTCCCTGGGCTCAGCCTGTTCTTGACTTGTATTTGAGAAACTTGAACTTTAAGTTGGGTACCACTGAGAACCCAGAGGGGTGGAGTGGCAACTGAAACCAGATGTGTTGGGGTGAGGTAAAGTCAGTCTCATGAGACTTCAGAAAACAGAAAAATCTTTGAGGAAAGCGAGCTTTACCTATTGTTTCGATGTATTAGTGTCCCTAAAACTCTGTGACAGCAATACTTGGGTATTTACTTCTCTATGGACCTGGGAGTGAACAGAGCTTCTCATGAAAGGTCAGAGCAGCTCAGGGAGAGAACATAATTCCCACGTCTGGGTGGCAGCAACTGAGAAAGGACCTTGAACTTTAAAAGTGTGCACGTGTGGCTACAACGCAGTGTGGTTCTGCCAGGCTGCCTAAGATGGGAGGGAGAAAGTAGAACTGGGAAAAAAATCACACTTGCCCTCTCCTCCCAGTTTTTTTTCCTATTATTTCTTGTTGCCCTGTCGCCACTTACGGGTTTGACAAGAGCTGATTAAAAGAAGGGAATAGAGGGAGAAGGGTGGCTACTGCTACATGCCTCAAGTTTCTATCAGGTCCTACTCCTTAGTGCTCCTGTGACAGAGGACAGCTTAGAGCGTGTAAGGTGCCCCGTGCAGAATGGCACCTTGACTTCCTCCACTCGGCTCAAGTTGCTTTTCTATACGTGCATGCCTCCCCTTCAAGACTTTAGCAAAGATGAGGGCCTTTCTGATACCCTGGACCTCTAACAGAGCTTGGCACATAGCAAGTGGTCCTCGAGAGCTTGATTAACCGAATTGTCTGTCTATGACGAGTTTTGCACCAAGTGCCCCAACTGCATAATCATGGCAAATGCTGGCACAGCATGCAGCTGGTCCTGGGATTGCTTGGAGTACTTGTTAATCTTCAAAATGCTTCTAAAACCTTGCAAAGTGGGTGCTGTCATTATCTCTTACTACATGAGTCATCAGTCACAGAAAGGTTAAAAACTTGGCTATAATTCCAATTCTACAGTCGGTAGTAGCAAAGATAGCATTTGGGGCAAAGCAGTCTGGACCCAGGTCTGTGTCCCCATGAAAAGAAAACTTGGTGGATGCTCATAACTTCATTTTGCAAAGAGGAGAGTGAGTCTCAGAGCTCAAGGGTATAACTCTTTCATCTGGGAGTTGGAATTAAACATGGAAGTTTCCAAATCTGTATTCATTATACTGCAGAACAATTTGTGCCTTCTCAGCACAGAAACAGCTAAGTGTTTTGACTGAGAAAAATGAGAGGATTAGGACATCCTTTAGTCAAAGATGCAGGATAAGTAGTGAGATCAATGACCAGAGCAGGGAATGGAACTGTGGTAAAATTTCATCTATTCCTGGCATCTTGTTCACAAGCCTTGGGGGCTGGGGGGAGGAACTGAGGAGGAGAGAAGGTCTGGTTGATTCCTCTTAATGCCAAAATAATATGTACAGAATATGAATATACTGAAGTAAGAAAGAAATAATTATCATCATTCTGATATAGTGATTAACTTATATTCATCTAGGATGCAGAGGTGAAAATATTCATAAATATGCTTTGATTTGCCTTGTTTATATTTGACTTTCATCAACTTAATGTTATAACTTGATTTCAATAAGTATTCTTCAACAGGGTGAATTTTAATAGCTGCATAGTAAGTGAATAAACTAATTTATTTCCCTCTGCATCTTTCATTGCCAGGTATTTATTATTGTTTATATCTCAGATGACTTCTTTAGGGAAAATATTCAGAAGCAGCATAGTTGGTTCAAAAGCTTTATATTTGTGTGACCAAAAATGTCCTCATGAAAATTGTTGAAATTGATTCCAGCACCAAATCCCTATTAGATATAAACTCCATCTCCCTGACCTCTGCCAATGCTATTGTGCTCCCAAGACATGCCATTTAGATACACAAGAATCCGTCTCTTCAGTTCTAAAACCGAAAGTCATCGATTAAGGAAGGAGCCCGCCCTTTGCTTATACCCATTGCTCGGTTGTTTTTCTCCTTAAAAGTGCACATCCATATCCTTTGCCCTTTTTCTCCATTAGAGGATTTTTATTAGCCCAACCAATGTGTATGAATTCTTCATGAATTAATAAGCCTTCATCTGTTGCAAATATTTTCCCAGTGGTTCATTTTTCTTTAATTTTTAAATGCTTTCTGGCTTATGAAAAATTAAAATGATAGCAACATTCTCAGTAGACTTCTCCTTTGCTTCTAACATTTGAATACTGCAAGAAATCAGAGTCATATCTGCCAGTGTTTTCTGAGATGTATGATTCCAACTTTATATTTTTAATTTTAATATATTTCTCCGTACCAGTGAATAATACTGCTTTTTCAGCTAAGTAATTGTTCAAAATTGACATAAGGGGCCACCTTTTCCCTTTAAAATTTTTGTATAATTCTCCTCTATTTTGTTTAATAAACACCTGCTCTATCTTCATGATCCAAAAGGCACTATGCTATATATTGTGGGGTCTCCAGAGACATAATCTGTAGCCCACCAAGAACTTCTAAAAAGGGTGTTGGCTACCAAAATAACTCTTGAACTCTTGAACCAGAATACAGAGAGAAAAATAGCAGCGTCTTAGAGATCCTACCTATTCTGTTAGGCTGATGATCTCTCATGTCTAGTTTTAGATCAGAGAGGCACCATCTCCATCCCCAGGGCTCAATTAGATCCCCTTCTTGGAAGGCTGAAGCCCAGTTGCAGGGTGATTAATGAGCAGGAAGCCGTCAGCTACAGCATCTTCAGGGTTGTGTTTGCACTGCAAGATGCCTCCCATGTGTGTATCTTCACTGTGCCACTCAGTAACTGAACACCGTAAAGTGTAAAAGCCTCACCACGTGTGTTTAAGGCAGAGCAGATCTGATCATGTTTGCCCCAGATCCAAAAGCAAACAGGGTAAGAGTTCATCCTCTCTGCTCTTTTCTGGATCCTGCTTCTTGCCCTCTTCTCACAGGCACCAATCCCCACCTACAGACCCACCCCCCCAAAACACACCAGAATTCCCAAGTCCACTTCAACCTCTGCTTCTACAGAGCCCTCTGTGACAGCCATTTCCTTCCTCCCCATGTAATGGTCTGGAACATGGTGGAAAATCGGCTCTTCCTGGGTGTCTTCAGAGCAGTAATTAGAAAGAGTTATGATATACTAATGAATGAGTAAGGGCATGGCGGGTGAATCAATTAGCAACTCATCTGAATTTAAAATGTGTGAAGATACAAATAGAGAGGCAGAAGTTCAAGTCAGTAATAAAGGATGTGCTCACAGAAGGTGTGCAAGGATGCTTCTGGCAGCCAGAGAGCACAGGGACTGATGCTCAGTGCTCAAAACTCAGAACTTGAAGCAGAGCAAGGCATCATCTCTGTTTTTTATTAAAAATTTCCACCTCCTCCCCTCCTCCCATTTCACCACCCCCCATTGCTCCTCCCCCTCCCTTTCCAGTCCAAAGAGCAGTCAGGGTTCCCTGCCCTGTGG